>JAPKLW010001613.1:43008-93267 GCA_026898455.1 Plectranthus barbatus | reverse complement strand
TTTACAAATAAGTCCTAAGGAAGATTTTAGGGATAATTCCCAACAATACCTGAGGTGCGAAGAAGGTGTTGTAGACGATGGTTTGTGAACTCCGTGCCCCCGTCGCTTTGAAACTGCTTGATCTTGCAATCAAATTGAGTTTCAATGTATGCCTTGAAACACATAAAAATGTTAAAGAAATCCGATTTTGCACACAATGGATAAAGCCACGAGAATCGTGAATAATCATCAATGAACACCGCATAATAACGAAAACCATGTTTTGAAATGACCGGAGAAGGACCCCATAAGTCACAGTGAATCTTTTCAAAAATACGGGAAGCACGTTTACTTGATACAGAAAACGGTAAGTGACTATTCTTAGCTAATTGACATGAGGAACATAAACTAGTGGTACGAGAAGTAGAAAAAGATAGCAAATTAGAATTGCGTAATAACTGAAGTACTGCAGGAGCAGTATGTCCAAGGCGTGCATGCCAAAGATCAAAGGTAGCTGCAGGAATCCGGGAAGAACTGGAAACTAGAAACGCCGATGGGTGAGTATTGAGCACGTACAAACCCTCCTTACAAACGTCGGTTGCGAGAGTTTGACCCATGGTTCGGTGCTTGATCAGAAACTGTGAATCAGTAAACATCACATTGACAGGATGATCATGGGTTAGATGGCTAACAGACAATAAGTTTTTAGTTATCGAAGGAACCACTAAAATATTTTTCAGAGAGATATTGTCAGCCAGGGTTAGAAAACCAGTATGAGAAAACCGAAGTTTAGCACCATTACCAACTTGGACGTGATCCTCATCCTGAATAGGGTGTCACGTCGTCGAGGGCGGCCGTGTCAGAGGAAATATGTGCAGAAGCCCCAGTATCCAGATACCAATCGGACGTGGAAGTTGGCGAGAGAGAGCAGTTTGCAGAAAAGGCTTCAGCAAGCTGAGCCGTCGGCCTTGATTGTCGAGGATAGTTTCTGTCGTATATGTGAGGACAGTCAAAGGCGTCATGATCAGTCTCTCGGCAAAAATAACACCAGGGTTTCTTGCACGGGCGAGAGTTATTATTGCCCTATTTTTTAGAAGATTTCTTCGTGTTGGAGTCACGGTTTGAAGGCGCAGCATGGAACGCTGCCGGTGGCGGAAGCGAAGCAGAAGAACGCGCAAACAGTTCATGACTTTGCGCGCGAGCCAATAGTGTATCAAAATCAGGTAGCGGATCTTGCGTGAGTTGTGCGGCTGTGAAAGTCACGAAATCAGAACCTAGACCACGAATAAACCAGTGAGATTTATCCGAAGGGTCGAGCGAGCATCCAATAGCAGCCAGTTGATCGTAGATGGATTTGTAGCGTTTCCCATAGTCGACCACAGTAGAATCTTCGCGTTTTAGCGAAAGAAGCTCGTCCTTGAGACTCAGTTCACGAGCCTTGGAACGACAGATGTAAGCACGAGATAACGCCAACCACAGTTCTTGAGAGGATTTGCAACCGATGATTACGACCATCGATTCTTCAGTGAGGGTAGAAACCAAGAATAGCTTGATTGTCTGGTCACGAGCATACCACTTAGAGTAATCAGGGTTCAATGTCGGCACACCAGCGAAACCGGGAAGAAGCTGCGGTGGTGCGGGTGAAGAACCGTCGACGAAGGGTAAGAAGCGCTGAGTAATAAGGAGTGGCTCGATCTGGGCATGCCATAGCATGTAGTTAGCGCCGGTAAGTTTGATGTTAACCATGTGTATCATGGTGGAGAGAGGTAGAGACGGAAGGGCGTCGTCGTCGGGTCGAGCGGCCATCGAAGGAGGCAAGCAGCGAAAAAGGGCGACGTGCGAAAAAACTAGGGTTTAGCCAAAGAGATCTTTAGGCTGATACCATGTAGAGAAACGTATCTCGTATTTCACTCAAATAAATTAGGGTTACAAGTGAGGTATTTATAGGAGGAGAAAACGTATCTACACTAAGAATATAAGAAGATATACATCTATATACAAAGATATGCTAAAAGATATACAATATCTTAACAGAAACGCTTATATTTTTTAAACAAAAATATAATAATTTCATGCAACACACGGGTAAAATACTAATTATCAAAATAAGAAAAATAAAATATAATATGATTAATTTTAGGTTACACGGATCCGAGTCATCCGACACAAATTTAAATTGTGCTAGCAGGTTCAACTCAAGATTAATCCAAATTTCGCTTTTTTTAATAGTTGATTTGTGGAGATTGTCGCAGCTTCATTTAAGCATCTAACTATTAAATTTAATGTTATAACTTATAACCTCATTGAGTGAGTATGTATTTCAATAATTTTATAAATACTCTACGAATAAAATATTAAATATTTAAAAAATAAACCTAAATGCTAGTTAAGAGAAATAATTATACATATTTTCAAAATAAATCTGAAAATAAAATAAAAAAATATCGAAACTTACGCAAACAAATAGTATAGGTATGCCTAGTAAATATATTTTTGAATATAAAATTTAAATTTAAATAAATTTAGAATTTTTAAAATGAATTTGAAATTAGTGAAAAAATAAAATTACTTTTTAATTTGATGTTTTAATTTAATTATTATTAATGTGGTGGATATTTAGGTGGAGTGGAATGCATAAAGAATAGGCCTTAAAAATGGTTTGAAGTATGTAGAGAGAGTGAATGATCAGAAACTCCGCAAATGCATATGTACAACAAATCCAGTGAGGAACAACACAATGAGCAAGGAGACTTGTTGTTTCAAGCTGAGACGTTGGTGTCAGATAATTTTGAGAAGCTGAGTTTCTTGAGTCGATGTGTGATCGGATTAGCCCATATCTTCTCAGGAATCCCACATTTCATGTCCACTACTTCAACTACACCCCGCCCTTTCTTGCCTCTCAATGGACCTCCTCCATCTCCATCTCCATCTCCTTCTGCTGCTCTGCCACCACCACATCCGTGCTTCCTCGGTTTTTCAAGGTCTTTCCAGTTTCCCAAACTCCCTGTGCCACTGCTACTGCTTGCTTCATCTGCTGATGATCCGGTTTTCAGTTTTCCATTACCGGTTGAAGGCATCCGAGGTGCTGATTCAAGTTCTCTGGACATTAGGGCACTTATTGTCCCAGTGGTGCCTACTTTAATGGATCCTCCACCACCCCTCATATCTTCTAATTTCTGAGCCATACTTTGCTTAACTACTGAAAATGCTCAATCACAAGTTTAAATCTCGTAAGAAAGATCCTGCACAAGAACAGCACCCTGCCTGCATGTCAGTTTTAAATCAATGGAATATCTGAATCAATGAGAATGTTGCTTTATAGTGAGCACAAATGAGTGATCCCTTAAGTAAACAAGTTTCATGAGCAAGAGGAGGAAATATCATGCCAATAGGCAATAGGAAACATCCCAGAACTTGCATTCATGGTTAGGAAACATTGTTTCTCAATTGTCAAGATTAAGACAGAGGTCATAATCCAAAACCCTTGTTTGATTTCTTAATCTTGAGCAACCTACCTTCACCGATGAAGGTGGAGGAAACTCCATTATTGTACAAAAGAAGCACATAGAATGACTAGACTCCAAATTTAAATGGGAGCAGAAAACACAGATAAGAAAGCCATTTGAATATGAATCAAGAAAAGTGCAGGTTCAAGCCTGATTCTCCCCAAACCCATAGTGAGTTTGTCGATTTGGATCCTCCCTCCCTAGAGCTAGTTAAGCATTCACAATAGTTTGATAACAACATTGTCATCAGATAGTCCTAGTAAATCGAATCTAAGGAGGAGGCACTAAATCTATTTTTGGTGGCAATAACATAAGGAACATGGAGACAAAACAGGTTTTTGGGTCACCTTATTTTCAGCAACAGAGCATGCAAGTCATGGACATTCTAACAATGGTTGTCTAAGCCCTTTCATCATTGGTGGATTCACCATAAATCCTACTAAATGTTGTGGTCTAAGCTCTAAACCACTTTTAAATGAACCAATTCAATAATATACAAATGCAAGAACCCAATAAATATAATGCTGCAACCTCCTAAGTGAACTGTTGCATAAACAATTTAACAATAATACTGTCAATTGTGAATTGAGATAAACAGTAGTGTAATAATAATACGAAGGCCTAAACCAATCAAGGTTTATGATTATGCAAACAAAAGTTAATACACAAATTCTTTTCATCGACTTTGAAAAGGATTGAAACACAATGATATTCAAGGCTCTCAGCAGAAAATCGAGTATCAGTCATCAAGCATTGAAAAAAAAATTCAATTAAACATGTGTTAAAAAACACACGCGAATGAAGAAGACACTATAAAATGTGACAGAATCTCACGCTTTGAAACCATCAAGAATTGGGAATTACCAGGCAAAAACCCACAATGTGGAGCTTCTAAAAATGAAGACTTTGACCCAAAGAGCAGCAGTGCACAGAGCCCGGAAAGCAAATTCAAAGAAAGAATGATGATATCTTGCTAAGAAAAAGGTCGAATTCCGTAATCTCAGTTGATAAATGTCTCAACACGCCGAGTCCCTCCATGTACTTGAATTCACTGCATTTGTCATTCAAGGCCGGCATAAAAGTTAACCAAGTGATTTGCTCGAGGCAAGATCCGACATAGATTTTTTGGTTTCTTCAATTGCTTTTAGACTAGTTAAGTTTTTATTATTATTATTATTATTATTTGTTGATGTTTCTCCTCCCTCAATTTCATAATTTTCTTTCATTGTGTTTTACTACTTCACATTAAATATGATAATCGCAGAAGAAATAAGAAAATGGCATTTCATTTCGAGGAGATCAATTCTTATATTTTTTCGCAAATTTATATATCGTTATTACTAATTATTCTCAAATGTATAAATTATTTAAATTGACATTTAAGTATGTTATTTTAAATTGGGCAAATATGAAAAAATACCCTAAACTATTGACTTTTTCGAAAAATACTTCAATTTATTACAGTTAATTAAAAATACCATAATTTTTACTTTCGTCTATAAATTATACTAAAATGAATTAATACCCTTAATTTTTATGACTCAACCGTTAAATGCACTTGGCATCCTACGTGGCAAATCAAAACATAATAATACCCTTATCTTTCAATATTTTCGGAAAAAATACTCATATCTATTAATATTTTTGGGAAAATACCATAATGTATTACTCTTGGTTAAAAATATCACAATCTTTATTTTCTTTATAAATTATACCAAAACGAGTTAACACCAAGAACTCTGTTTGATTGTTGAAATATTATTTGCTATATATTCAAATGCATGTCCCATCTTGAAGTATTTAAAACTCATCAAATCACAAGATGATGCTCACCCTATAAGCTCTAGTTATTTATTTATTTTTTTCTTCATATTCATCTACTTGAATCACAAACTATATAAATAAATAAAACAATAATTCCTAGAGCGGTTATCCAAATCTATAGAGATTGCAATCTCAAACCTTCAACCTAAATGAAGGTGTGTGCATTGTGCGCGACATGTATATTCAAATTGGAATAAACAATTTGCTGGTAAGAAGTACAAAGAATTATTATGGGCAGCTGCCAGCAATTTGACCACATACAATGCCAATATCTAAATTAAAGTATAACTCCAGTGAATCTTACATAGAATTTGAGCAAAGATATCCTACAAAGTTTTGTAAAGCTTTGAATGATACAATTTGTGGGTTGCAGGTTTGAAATTGCAATCTCTGTAGATATGAATAATTGTCCTACGGATCATTATTTTATTTATTTCTATAGTTTGTGATTCAAGTAGATGAATATGGTGTTGTATTCTCAAAGTCCACCCAAGGGGGAAAAAATAATTAGAGTTTATAGGGTGAGCACCATCTTGTGATTTGATGAGTTTTAAATACTTCAAGAAGGGAAATGCATTTGAATGTATAACAAATAATATTTCTACAATCAAACAGAGTTGCTGGTGTTAACTCGTTTTGTTATAATTCATAAAAAAAATAAAGATTGGTTTATTTTTAACTAACAATAATACATTAAGATATTTTCCCCAAAAAAATAATAGATAAAGGTATTTTTCCGAAAATATTAATAGATAAGAGTATTATTATGCTTTGATTTGCCACGTAGGATGCCGCGCGGGAAGCCAAGTGACATTTAATGGTTGAGTCATAAAAAATTAAAGGTGTTAATTCATTTTGGTATAATTCATAGATGAAAGTAAAGATTAGAATATTTTTAACTAACTGTAATAGATTGAAGTATTTTTCCGAAAAAGTCAATAGTTTAGGGTATTTTCCCCTATTTACCCTTTTAAATTATATTTGATATTGTTGTTGGTGGATTTTTCATCAATAAACTTGTTTACGCGGAACATTTTGTAACCAATCGAAATGTCGTAGAAATACAAGTTGGGTTGAATGAATGAGAAAGTGTAGTAAATATTGTTGTTTGAATAGCTTTTAGTTGTAATCAGTAGCACTGTATCGAATTATAAAGAACTCTCCTAAGAGTTTGACAAACAAATATTTATACAACATTTAGAATTATTCCACTAACTATATATGTCATTTGCTGTGTTGATCTGTGGGTTAACAATGCGAGTCATGGGTTGACTGGTGTGGATCGTGGACTCTGATCGTATGCTTTAAATGGCGAACTCTAATTGCTTCTGCATAAGGTGGTAGGTGATTTTCCATGCACCTTTGGGACTTGAAGCCTTTATTGGATGAGAAATCCCCTTAAGATCCTTGGGTCAAGAGGGTTTTTTTTTTTTCGTTTTTTTAGTATTGTGATTATGTATCTTATGAGATAATCCCCTATTGGAGAAAAAAAAGATGAAAATAATAAAAAATATGATAAGAAGGAATTGAAATTGAGGTTGAGTAAAAAAAAAAAAAATCTAACCTCCTCTATAATTTTTTTTTAATCGGCCACTGTCCACTATTGTTCTTCACCGCAAATGATGGTAATTGGACTTATCGACCAGACACTCGATGAGCAGTGAACCCCATCTTGATATTAAATTGCTTTGAGTTAAATTGGATTTGGCCCCAATAAATATAAAAAATAATATTAAACTTTTTTTTTTGACAAACTTGTTAGAAAATCAAATGATGTTTATAATTGTTTCAGCTAGTGTAAAAATAACTTTAATAAAAAAGATTATGTTGTGTACATTAGTAACATAGTTATCATATAGCATTTTATTTATTTATTTTTATCTAACTACCGCTTCAACACCGAATAACTTTCTATGCATATTAAAATGATCATCAAAATGATATTTACTTCAAAAAACCCCTATTTAAATTAGAATAAATCAGTAATCAATGCTACCATATTAAATGGCAATTGAAGTTTGTAACTTTGCCATATACTATAATAAATTCTTGATATCTTGGCTTTATCATTAAATTCTTCACAAATTAAACACATTCTAATCTTGATTCTCAATTATAATTTTTCTTTAATCACTTCTTGTTATTTGTGAATACTAATGACACAAAGTTGCTGTAATAGTGTTGTCACCGTGGAATATTATAATTTGCTAAAAAATTCTTAATTATAAATAATTCATTTAAATATCTTAAAATAATTATAGTATTAATTTAGGGGTGTAATGAACCAAACTGTTCGTGAGCTACTCGGATCTCGACTCGATAAAAGCTCGTTCGAACTCGTTTAGTAAAGCTAGTTTATTTAATGAACCAAACTTGAGCATCATTGTATTCGACTCGTGAGCTGGTGAGCAAGCTTGTTAGCTAAAATTAGTAAGAAAAATTAAATAATTGCTTCTACAAAAATAATATTTTCTTGATTTAAGAGTAATAATAATGATAAATCTTTCCATTAATAAGAAAATTTAGAATTTGAGAATGAATATGATATAAATATTTTTTTATTTCAAAATAATAATGAATATTCTTAATATATTCTAAATTTCAAAAAATTCGTTTAGGCTCGACTAAAGCTCGAAAAAGTTTGTGAACATCAAAATGTTCGATAAAAAAGCTCGAAGCTCGAATCGATACTAAACGAGTCAAACTTGAGCATGGTACTACTCGACTCGACTCGGTTCGATTACACCCCTAAGTATTATCACGTTATAATTTTAAATGTAAAAAAATCTTATTCGTTTCATTAAAATCTTTTTATTATACTATATTAAATTCATTTTTTTTACGGTCATCGATATTATTAAATCGTTTTTCGATTAATTTATTTTAAAGTCTTGAATTAATAAAACCTCATTTTTTAAATTAGAAATCCAAAAGAATTGAGTACATATGTGCAAAATGGTAACTAACTCTAGTCATTAAAAATAAAGCAATATTAAATTATTATTATAGGTTTCAAAACTTGAAACACACACAAGAAGAGAGAAAGATGGGGTCGCAGTAGCTCCATCTGAAACTCTCTCATGGTGGGTGGCCCATATCACATTGCCAGCGAATCACGGATCTCGCATTCCTCTCCAAATTTCTTCTCATTTTGCTTTCTATTTCAGTAAAACCCACCCCATTATCCTTCTCTTTTTTCAACCCAATCTCCCTGCTCTTCCCTTCAAATCCTTCCCTTCCCTCTCCCCCGCTTTCAAATTTCCACATTTCCATCCTACGAAATGAGTTCGCAGAGATCCGCAAAACCCTCCAAACCCCCCAACCAAACAACCGCTTCCAGATCATCCTCCGCTGCTTCTCCGTCTTCCTCTTCTCTGTCCTCCCATTTGGCCATGGTGGAACTCAAGCAGCGCATCCTCACTTCTCTCTCTAAGCTCGCCGACCGCGACACCCACCAGATTGCTGTCGAGGACCTTGATAAGATTATCCAGTCCCTCACCAACGACGGCGTTTCGATGCTGCTGAACTGCCTCTACGACGCCGTCAACGACCCCAAGCCGGCATTGAAGAAGGAGGGCGTCCGCTTCCTGGCCGCGCTATGCGCCGCCCACACCGATGCCGCTGCGACCCACCTCACTAAAATCATTGCCCACATTGTTAAGAGGCTCAAGGACTCTGATTCGCAGGTCCGGGATGCGTGCCGCGACGCCATTGGTGCGCTCTCGGGGCTCTATTTGAAGGGCGGCAGTGGAGGGGACGGCGTCGTTTTGCTGTTTATGAAGCCATTGTTCGAGGTGATGAGTGAGAACAACAAAGCTGCGCAAGGCGGAGCAGCGTTGTGTTTGGCCAAGATGGTGGAATGTGCATCCGATCCACCTTTGGCTACTTTTCAGAAGCTCTGCGTGAGGGTGTGTAAGTATTTGAACAGTCTGAATTTCATGGCGAAGGCTTCGCTGTTGCAGGTTGTGTCGAGCTTGTCGCAGGTTCGTCTCCTATAACATACTTTAAGTGACATTGATTGATTGCTAGTTTCTAGATTTGAGTTTTAGTAGATTGGGGTTGTGCTTTTAAATTCGCTGTGACTGGAACTTCATTTTCTGATGCCAAATTTACTTGGAAAAAATTAAGCGCCAGATTTGATGATGTGGTTGACTTTTTTCTATGTATTTTGGTGCTGGGAATTGGATAACTGTGCTTGCAGGTTTGTATAGCCAATTTGATCCTTCCACGGTTCAGAAAAAACCTTAGAATGCATTATATAATATATTGCTTTTTAGCAAACCAGGAATGATGAAATCACTTTCTTATGAGCCTAAAACTGATCTTGCTCTTACGGGTAGTATTTGGATGCTTTAAAGATTTAAAATTTTATGTACTGTTGCAGGTAGGAGCAATCACCCCTCAGAATTTGGAATCTTTGCTTCAGACTATTCATGAATGTCTTAACAGTTCGGATTGGGCGACCAGGAAGGCCGCAGCTGAGACATTAAGCGTCTTGTCTTTGAACAAAAACATCACAGCAGAAGGAGCTGCTTCAACATTGAGTGCACTAGAGGCTTGCCGGTTTGACAAGGTACAGCGTTGTATCATGTTTGACTCTGTTGGCGTGGCTTTGCATGATCTGATTAATGGGGCCATTCAGTGCACAAGACACTAATTGAGTTCTGGCTGCCAATTAACCCGGTCATAATCATATGCTAGATTTTGTTGTAGAATCTGACTTGTTCCATTAACCACCTGAATGATTTCTGTTAGTGTCTGCCAAATAAATTCAGATGGGAACTAAAGTTAGTCTAAGGCAGTGTGTTTGGGACAGGGGGGGTCTATATTTTGCTTGTTAAGATCTGATGCTTCATAATATCAGCGTCTTCTTTTGGTTTCTGGTTCGCTCTTCATGACGGAATTTTCCTTGAATCCTGATTTGATAATTTTATGATTGTCACGCATAGTGGACTTTGTTGAGGAACACGCAGTTGCTTGTATGGTATTCTATTTAACTAAATGAATGCTGAATATTTCCCAGATAAAACCTGTTAGAGAGAGTATGAACGAAGCCTTGCAGCTCTGGAAGAAAATTGCCGGAACAGGAGATGGGTCTTCAGATGAACAAAGAGCTTCGTCTAATGGTAAGCATTGAATTGATCTGATATTCGTCAATGACCTTCAATTAGCAAGCTCATGGTTCATGCTTAAATGCTCTAAATTGCAGATGATGAAGCCTCTGAAATTGCTGACCAAACAGATAAAAAAGAAAACCCTGGTGAAAGAGAAAGTGCAAAATCAGTGAAGGATTCATCCTGTGGATCACCTCCTTCCGATCCTAATTCGAAAGGCAAAGGAAACAACATTCTTGACAAGGCTGTTGGAATTTTAAAGAAGAAGGCACCAGCATTAACTGATAAGGAATTAAACCCTGAGTTCTTCCAGAAACTAGAAACAAGAGAATCAGGTGATTTGCCTGTTGAAGTCATTCTTCCTCGCCGATGCACCAATCCTTCAAAATTGCAAAATGAGGAAGAGTCAGAATCAAGCATGGATGAACATGGGAGGGTTAGGCTTCACTGCCAGGCCAGTGATGCACCTTTCAAAGCCAATTATGAAAGCCTTGAGAGAGGAACTGTTGGTGACCAGCGTGGCTATAACCAGATTGAATCCTCCAGTGGTCATCTAGATTTTTCCAGATCTGCAGGTCAATCTGAAGGATATATGAACAATAAAGGAAATTGGTTGGCTATTCAAAGACAATTGCTTCTACTGGAGAGGCAACAGACTCATCTTATGAATATGTTGCAGGTATGCTTGCATCTTTTAGGGTATATTTCATAGATCTATAATTGATTTCTTTATTCTTTTTGCATTTCCATTTGTTATAGGATTTTATGGGCGGGTCTCATGATAGCATGGTTACTCTAGAAACCCGAGTACGGGGCCTTGAGAGAGTTGTAGAAGACATGGCACGAGATTTCTCAATATCGTCATCAGGTAGGAGGGGTGGTGGTAATGTGATTGGATATGAAGGATCTTCTAACAGGTCTCTCAACAAGTACAATGGCTTCCCCGACTACTCTGGTGGCAAGTTAGGAAGAGGTAGTGATGGGCGCTATCACTTTGGGGAGAGGTATGGTGCATTCGATGGCGTTCCATTGGGAATGAAATCTAGAGGGCCACCCTGGAAATCTGATGTGTCAGATGCTTGGGACTTGCATGCATTTGGTAAAAATGGACATATGGGCTCCAGGAGAGCTGCGGGCGGTGGTCCTATGGATATTAGATCAGGAAAATCAGAAAATGATGCCGATCAAGGTAGCAACAGAAGAGGCTGGGAAAAGGGAGCTGCGCCTGTTAGGTTTGGCGAAGGACCGTCTGCTAGGAGTGTCTGGCAGGCTTCCAAGGATGAAGCAACCTTGGAAGCTATACGAATTGCTGGCGAAGACAATGGAGTCAGTCGGGGTGCTCGTGTAGCCATCCCTGAGAGGACGGCTGAAGCATTAGGAGATGATGGGGCGGTGCCAGAGCGTGACCCAGTTTGGACTTCCTGGGGCAATGCAATGGATGCACTCCATGCTGGTGACATGGATACTGCATATGCAGAGGTCTTGTCCACCGGGGATGATGTGTTGCTTGTAAAGCTCATGGACAGATCCGGCCCTGTTATCGATCAACTATCGAATGAGGTGGCATGCGAAGTTGTAAATGCTATTTCACAGTTGATGGTGGAGCAAAACTTGTTCGACATGTGCGTATATTGGGTTCAACAGGTAAAACCGTCTGCTTAGTAGTAGTAGTTTCATCTATCCTGTTACTGGGAATCTGCATCTTGTCTTGACTATATTTGCTCTCTCAGCTGGCAGATATTGTAATGGAGAATGGGCCAGACGTGCTTGGCATTCCAATGGAGGTCAAACGGGAGACTCTGCTGAATTTACACGAAGCCTCCGACCTGCCCGAGGAGTGGGAAGGATCAGCTCCAGACCAGCTGTTACTCCAGTTGGCAACTGCCTGGGATATTGACCTCCCACATTTCCTAAAATAGCTGATTTTTTTTTTTACATGCATCTGTTTCATCTTCGAAAGAGAGGTGATCATTGAAGCTCTCTGCATGTGCAGTCTTGGTTTTCATATGTTTCATTAATTATATATTCTTATATTATCTTGTGCAGGTCACCAATCATCCATTGTATACAATCCAATTCAATTCTACATGTTTGCCTGCAAATCGAAATACTCCACATTGAGTGTTTTTGCTTTCACAGAATGAAGTTCATCAAAATCTATGTACAGGTCAAGGGGGAGCTATCTCTCTCTCTCTCTCTCTCTAAAACTAGAAAATAATCGCAGCATGCCGGAAGGAAGTCAGTGAGTCTGTCTGTCTACTCACTTGGCAGCATACCAGTTCTGAGCACATTTGGCATCAACAGACAAACCAACTCTAAGAAAGTTTTTCCCATCGAAAGGCTTTGACATGCAATCAACAACAATAGCTTTGGCCTCCTCTGCCGATTCACTTGGTCCCTCTAGGATCACTTCGTCGTGAACCTGCCCAGCCCAGCCCAACACTCTTTAATTTACCAAACCACTTAAAGCAATTGCATCTAAATGTTACCTGTAACAGAAGTCTCCATCCTAGCTCCTTCAACCGCTCGTTCCTCGATATCTGTAACATGGCGCACATGGCAACATCTGCAGCACTACCCTGCAACCATATATCAGAATTTTAGCAAATGCCAAATAAGCCAAAAACTGTAAGTAACAGGGACCTACCTGCACAGGGGTGTTGATGGCTGCCCGCTCAATGTGAGCTCTATGGGCGGAGCTCGCATTCTTTAGAGACGGAAAGTGTCGGGCCCGTCCTAGCAACGTGTGAACACAGTGATAATTATGTGCTTGTTTTTTACGCAGTTCCTGCCAATGTAGTACTTCTTGTCTGTCGCTGTACCATAGATTAACTGTTTCCTGAGCTTCCTCACGAGAAACCTGATGATACAGATATAGTTTAAATCATCCAAGGAAACCTTGCAAACAATCGAAAGCTCTCGCAAAACGAGTGCGTACCTTCCAGTCCCGAGCAAGTCCAACAACTGTTTTTCCATATGCAATGGAGAAGTTGAGCATCTTTGCTTTCCTTCTTTCAGAAGCAAAAGCATCCTGAAATATGAATTTTACGAAGCACGAAAGACAATGCTAAGTTGGAAAGACTATTTGAAAAGAACGAGCACAAAGCAAGGGAAAAACTCTGAAAGCAAACCTTCAACAATGGTGCTGGAGGCTTATCTTCACCAGACTGAGGATGCCACTCCAGAAGCACCTCCTTCCGATCAACAGCTTTACGAATGTGTGGATACATGTTCATTGCAGTCCTTGAGTGGAAATCTCCGCCAGCTTTAAAAGCATCAAGCATACTCTTACAGTTGGCCAGATGGGCTAGAATCCTAAGCTCTAACTGATTGTCAGAAACAGATAAAACACATGAAAATTTAGTATTTTATTTTTATCCATTTTAGTCAACTGAGACCATATAATATTTTCTGAACACGCTTTTAACTGTTTTCAAAGTACATTATAATAATGAATACATTCTAGTCATTTATAGATATACAAAGCATTGTTTACTTGAGGTATTACCTGTCCGTAATCAGCAACTATTAGAGAATTCCCGGGTGCTGCTATAAATGCCTGACGGATCTTGTAACGATCCTTTTCCAGTGCCGGTTGGTTCTGTATCAGGAAAAAGAAAAAAGTTATAAACAAAGTTGTTAAGGAAAATGTATCCAGACTTGTGCTTTAGTATGTTGAGGGAATTTACAAGTACGAAAAAATATATATAATGCTGTCCTGGCAGTAATCACTAAACAGTGTCACTCTTTTAGCAATGAAACAAGCCTTGTCCAGCCAGTGTCAAGCTATGGATGCCCCCTCGTGGGCGAAAACTTGAAGTCGATAAGTTCACCAATGGACAAAATCCCATCAAACAACACCCTCTAATATTTTATCTTGACTTCAACAAACTCTCTTTCTTTACTGTTGTCAACCTTACACTTCAGGAAAATAGACGCCCTTGGAAAAGGCTTTGGAAATGAAGGATTTGACGGTTTTAACCATCTCTTAATAATAATGTCAACAGCTGCTTTCTCGATCTTCACCTCAGAAAATGTAATGGTGAAACATATTCACTTTGTTTTTACTTTTTCGCTTATCATATCTACTGTTGACTTCTTCAGTAACGTGGCAACCAAAAATGTTTCAAACAAGACAACCTGTTATCTTAACATTCAAAGCAAGACTCATGAGTTTATTATTTTGGAGAACTAAGAACGGAAAATTCGAGCATCAACCCACCTCCAAACGAAGGAGAATATCACTCGCAACTCTCTTTCCTCTCACGTTGCATGCCCATGAACCATAGAAGCAACATGGCTTTACCTCCCAACAACTCTTCTCGGACAATTAATAAAAAGAGGACTTTTTTTGCATAGAGGAAGAATTGAGAAAGTCTCTAATCCACAACAAAAACATCCCGATCAACCAAAATATTTTGTGGTCTCATTAAGATACATGCAATCAGAATGCTGAGTTAATTTATTTCCACTGCATATAAATAAACAGCACCAGGGTAACATAGGAGAGGAAAACATTGTACAAACCTGCAGATTAGGTCGCCTGGCAGACAGTCTGCCAGTTTCTGTGTTAATATTCAAAGAACAATGGATTCTCCCATCCTTGCCCGATATGTGATTTCCCTAGAATGGAAAATGAAAAACCAAGTTAAAATGGATTAGAAATTTCCTACTCTTGTCCCAATATATACACTCTCATCAAATTACCCAGAGATAAAAAGTAATACTCAACTCACCAGAACATGCATCAAAGACATCCTGATGCAATAATCAAGACCCCCCTTACAAATTTATGGAGAAGCAGATAGGCTGACCAAGTTAATGCATAAGCAGCATGATGAACATGGAAATTTTTTAGGGCTGTACTGTTCGATTGTTTGGACCAACAAAAAAATATACAAAGAAAAATCCAAACATAATGAAGTAAGCAGCTATTACTAATAAATAAAAACAGTTGGAAATTGAAATATTATATAAAGGCTTCTCAAACTACAGGAAAATGTCCACATGCAAAACAGAATTTCAGTGAAGTTACTGAAACTAATAATAGATTAATCAAGACATCGCAGCCATGAAATTGAAAGTATTGAAACAAAAAGTTGTAAATGAATTTGCAAACAATAATTACTAACAAGTGAAATATCAAATATTGTGTTGGGCATCTCAAACTCAACAGAAAATCTTCACAAGCAAAACAGTACTTCAGTGGAGTTGTAACAGAATAATTACAACTGCCCAAAATTCTCCTATCACAGAAATAGGATAGAATTCTTACATTCCAAAGAGTGAAATCTCAAAAAACACTAAAAACTTGTATTTTATGCACCCACTATATCCAAAAACCAATCAAAGAAGTAACAGAAAAAAGCAGAAAAAAGAATGTCTGCACATATCAAACACCCATGCATGTGTAAACTTTTAGGGACTCTAATCAGCAATCCAAACATGTAACAAACTTTAGAAGAAGATAACCTGCAAGGGGAGAATAAAGTTTGATATCAAAGAGTCGATTGAGCAAACTTCACAGAGAGCAGCAATGGCATGACAAGCCTCAATTCCTGACTGTCCACCACCAAATGCAGAGTACGCAGTTCCATAAGCAGAGATATCTGTGTCCAGAGTTAGGGGTGCTCCATTTTCTATAGAAGAGTATTGATTCACTTCTTCAGGAATTTCTTCGTTATCCTCTTCATCCAGGAAATCAAAATCTGCAGAGACCTTGCCAGCAAGAGTCTTCAAAGCATCTCCACTAACAGAAGGCCAACCACTTGGAGTGTACTTATCAGTCACAGTGTTAACACCATCAGGCTTACTCAATATAATTTTACGATATTTTGTGGGCTTCTTTTTGCCTTCTTCAATGATATTATCCACGTTGGGAATTTTAAATTCTTTCTTCACTGGAAGAAACTCATTTGGATCCTTTCTGTGAAAAAAAAATAACAAAAGATTAGTTTGTGCTCAATTTTAGTAGTTTTTCCACATTTTCAAAGTAGTGAGATTAATTATTACAATACAACCCACTTCACAAGAATCTAAGGAAGAAGCAACAGAATATTACATGCTCTCCTCACACCGTTACATTACTCTAACAACATTGTGAGCCCGACTGTGCTCAATGTTGATACTTGAACTTCAACTACTAAAGCCCTCTGCATTATTCTTTCACCTAATTCCAATGTATTTTTGCTCCACTGTCCCTGCCCCTTTTCAGGCTAAAAAAAAAAAGGAAGCAACAGAATACTTCTATAGCACCAGAAGCCAAGGATGCCATTCTTAACAAATTATTGATTTGATATTCCTATATTAGATTTGCCCTACTTTTATAAATTGTTGCATTGGCTTGATCACTAATAACAAAATACTGAGAGTTCCACCACTTTGTTCAATATGTTTCGTTAGCGATTCCAATTTCCAAAATAACCTTATGCATAGGACCCAAACAATTGCTGTTACACTCTGCAACAAGAAACAATCAACTCAGATTCCTTCAATTAGAATGTTAGCACTACCTGTTCTGTATTCCACCGAAGAATAGCTGGCGCAACTGTGCATCACTCCCCACATTCATGTATTTTGCATCAGGGCAATATTTAGAGGCCCACTTGCGAAATCTATCAGCAGCTACTTGCTGCTCTACTTTGGCAATCTTTTCAATCCCAGCAAGATAAGAACGATTGACCAGCACTCCCTCTCTTTCCATTTTAACAAGGAGCTCACCAAATGGACGTAAATATTTACAATAGTTCTCAAACATTGACCCTTGGTAATGCCCATCGACAGACCATGGTGTTTTCATTAGTTTCTTCTTGAGGCTCTCATACAGGCCCAATGTGCTTATTGAATCCAAAGCAGAATAACAAATCCATAATTTTCTCTCATCTCGTTGTAGCTCTTCAACAGGACGAATGCTGATTAATTTTCCCTCAGATCCATCTTTCTTAAGTTTTTTCCGGCCAAAAATACCCTTCATCGACACCTTCCCAAGAACCTCTTTGCCAATACCTCTCTTAGCATCTGACATAACAACGGAATCTCCTGTGAGAGCTTCCAAAGAGTATCCTCCCTGTGTTCTTCTAGAGGAATTCCACAATCGAGCCATGTGCATTGTATCGGCATAGAAACCAGAAACTTTAATCCCATAATTCTCAATTATATGATTATCAAAACTGTAGTTGTGCCACACCTAAAAAAAAAGGATGCTGTATTGGATTAAAAAATAAAATAACACAATAGAAAAATAAAATATAAATAGACGATAATGTAACAACAATGTTTACTTTTTTAATGGATGGATCTTCAAAAAATGGAGCAAACACTTTGATGAGATCATTGCCACCTCCATCAAGGACATCTACCCAGATACAGGACTTTCCATTACCAAAATCAGCTTCTGGCCCAGAATATATACTAAAACATATCATTTCTCCATGATCAACAGGAGTTTCATCTTTAACATCAATATTTGCTACCTACAATAACAAAAATCGGAGAGAAAGCTAAGCAATGGTTCACAAAAACAGAAAAAAGAAATCAAATTCTAGAATTTTAATTTACAATAAACCAATACGTGCCTCTGTATCACATGCGTGTACGAGGTTCTTGTATTGAGTAGTGAGCAGACAGACTACTTCCCTAGCCGCAGGGATGCTGTCAACCACAAGAACATTGTCATATACTTGACTAAGTCTCGCATGAAGTTCTGAGTACTCAGAAGCTGCTATTTTCTCACTTGAAGGTTCATCAACATAATCATTTTGAACAACTTTGCTATCAGTAGAAGCTGTTTCTTCACCATTGAATTCATTATTCTCGTCAGTTTTGAGATATTGATGTCTCTTATTTTCCAACCAAATCAGGTGAATACCTTTGGTCATTAAATGGCCCTCCGATACTACCTTGTTATCATTTTCTGGGTTAGAAGATACATAAGATCCAACCTGACCTAGAGACATCTGGTTCTGGGAAATATGATGCCCATGTTGCCTACCATTTCCATTATAATTCTTGCCCTTTGTGCTTAATGCACTCCTTTGTCCTTCATACTGCAAAATAAACAATTTTCCCATGATCAGTAAGCCCCACAACTGATGGTTAACATAGAAAGCTTTCAATGAAAGAAGTTACTTTATTGACAGTATTAAGAACATCATACTGTCATTTTTCTCGTAAACTTGGCAGAATCAACTGTATCTTCTTCTGTAATTGTTCGAAGCTTTGCACTTGTGTTATTCACATGGGTAAATAGTTTCTTGTTTTTTTTACATTCTTCGGTAGCTTTACCCCAGTCTTCAACAGTATGTCCCAAGTATTTGGCAGTATGTCTGGCATCTAATATTCCAGAGAAAATTTCTTGGTCATCTTCCTCTATCGCCTCCGCCTCTCTATAAAGAGAAGGCTTATTCCACTGATGTCGAAAATCCCTCCTTCCTCGATAAACCATTTCACTTTCATTATGCTGGAATGTGCTGTACTTAGATTTTTGGTTTATTTCAAGCATATCAGAGTTGGTAGCACCATTAGAGACACCACTATGAACACTTCGGGCCGCTCTATCATCCAACCTGTAAACACAACACCAGCAGAGATATAGATTCCCAGTCCACATTCTAGGGCAGAGTAGCAAAATTACAATCTCTCAGCCTAGTAATGCCCATAGCTGTTCTCAACAAACAAACAATACAAAAAAAAAAAAAAAATCCACATTTTCAAACACACCCACACCACAATTCCAAACACCATATTGTACAAATATAGCCAAGTCTATAACATTTAATCAAGCGCCACGCACACAGAGAAGTGGGCAGCTAAACAGCATCAAGAAACCATCTAAAATCGTAAGAAACTCGAGTTGGATGATTGCAAGAGAATGCAAACCTGCAGAACACTCTGGTCGAAGAAGAAAAGGAGTAAAAGTGAACACTAAAACGGCAAAACCAGTAAGAAGGCGGCGGGAATGACGGACGAAAAGGGGCGGTGGGCGTCGAGAACCCCATTTTACCCATTACCGCTGCAACTCTGCCTAGCTTATTGCTAGTTCTGTGAGAGATAATAGCTGCCGTTTTGATAAGTTCTGAAAAGAAAAAGAAGGAAAAAGTAAAAGTCTTGATGGGTTAATTGGCGGCTGTAAATAGGAGGGTTTTACAGGGGTTTATCGGCTGTTTTGTCAGGAAGTGTGGTGGTGGCGGAAGGAGTCATTCCATGCGTTTTTAGAGAGAGAAAGTTGGGGGGGGGGGGGAGAGAGAGATGGATGATGGGGGCGCGCGGCAGAGACACAAAAAAAGAAATTGTATATTTTCTCGAAAATATGTGGAGACACAAAAATAATAATGGATTAGCATTTAAAATTATCGAATCATTACTATAAGTCATACGATTTCCGATGATTAAATAAACTTATATTTTTACCTATATTTAAGTAAAAATCTTCATTAATATTTAGCCTTTTATTTTACTTATTAATATATATCAATAAGATGTATATTAGCAATAACTATCTCACTTTAAATATGAAATCCTCCATTTCGCCCAAATTATTTCCTTTTAAATTTATTTTATTTTTTCTTAAAATATAAACATAATCCTTTTCTTTATCATTTAAGCTGAAACTTTCTAAATCCAAATCATATTTTAAAAGGTTTTGTAACATAAAATATAACTAGCATTTCACTCGTGCGCTGCACGAAATTATTATATTTAAGTATGGTAAAAAAATATAAATGTATCAAACATTATTTATAATTTTAATAAATTAATGTATGTCACAACATAAGTACAAATATTGTACTATATATAATAGTTGTATATATAAAAATGCTTAATAAGTTACAATGAATTATGTTTTAAAAACCAATGCTTAATTACTGAAATGGTAATTTACATTATAAAATTCTAAAAATTTTATTTGGTGTCGTTTGATTTATAAATTAAAATTTTACGTCCTCGAAACATTGCTCTTGAAACAACTATATATAATTATTAATAAAATAGGATTCTTAAGAAAAAGACCAATTCATTTCAATGATTGTGTAACACCCCAAGTTTAATTAAGCTTTTGTAATGCTCAAATAATTTTAATAAAGAGAAATTTCTTAATTTGGGAGCATTCAAATTTATTTATTTGTGATTGGGGAATTTAATCATATTGCCTAGATTTGAAATTTTGTTTAAAATTGGAAGAATTTCCAAGGATTAATTGAAGTGAGGTGGATTTATAAGATGAAGTAATTGTTGGATTTGAGATGTTGGGATTTGATATTTGGAGATACATAATTACATATATATATATATACATATTGTATATGTATTATATGAAATGGGTTATTATATAAGAGTGAATCTTATTCTATAATGTTTGCCCACCTTATAATATATGCTAGAGAGAGAGAAGAGAAATTTTCCCCAATTCTCCAAACCCAAAACCACCCTTTCAGCCCTACTTCCCGGCGACGCACCGACCGATTTTGGTCACCCCAGACCGTGAGACCACCGCCATTGAAAATCCCTCTCTTCCAGCTTCAATTCGAGCCCAAGTGGAAGTTGAGAGGTGAAGAAACGAGCTAGATATCGAGGTAAGAAGGTAAGGTATTCACCATCCTTATTTTTCCGGAATTAGATGTTAGATCTTGTTGTTTAGGCTATAAAATCGTGTTTTGATGCTAGATTTGTGTTCCCCATCTTGTAGAGAACATTCGGACAGTCTGAAAGACGAGTTTAGCCGCCGGAATTCGACCGCCGCCGCCGTGGGAGAAGCTTTCTCCGGTGAGCTTCCGTTCCACTCCATTTTTCGTATTTAATCCGAGTTTTGAGGTGTTAGTTGTGTTCTAGAGTGTATAGGGAGCTAGAATATATGATTGCATGTATGATCGGTCGGTTAAATCGTGAGATAAGTCGAGTTGTAGGTCGTACGATCGCGAAATTGTCGGAGAAGACGACTCACGTCGATCGATGCAGCATGGCCGTCGATCAACGTGAGTCTGTTGACTTTGTCAATCGATGCGGCATGTCCGTCGATCGACGTGAGCTCGACGATTGACGTGAGATGCATCGATTGTCCGTCGATCGACGCGGAGTTCAGAAAGACAGATTTTGTATTCTCTTGTTCCGTTCTTGTCCGATTAGAGTCGTTTCGATTCCTGAATTTATATTAAGATTATCCAAGTATATTTAAGCATGTTTTAGGTGTTGGTTTATGAAACCGAGAGCCGAATTTGATCTTATTCGTTTAAGGAAGTCGAGGCATGTTTAAGTATAAGCATGTGAAGTTTTGTTTGGGAGTTGTCGATTAGATGTCGGTCCTAAGTACTAATTTCATCTAGTATTATCAGTTAGGGCTAATATGAATACTTAGATTATCTATCCTAACTAGTTGTGTGTATATTGTGATTATTTTGAAGGGGATTTAAAGTAAAAAGGGAACACTGCTCAATCTGCACGAATAACCAGACCATCTTTTATACCCGTAAGCAAAACACAGGTGGAGACTATTTTCCGTATAAAACCAAAATGCATTTTGTTTTTTTCTAAAGCATGTGTAAAATGTTTTGCTTTAAATGAATGCTATGCCTAAAATGTTTTATTGTTACATATCTGTTCCTCTGTTGACTGCTATCATCAGAGAGTCCAATCACTAAGATGAGAACCAAGTACTTTTTGTGCTTGAGCTAGTCTTATGAATCAGTTATTGAAGGCTATGAACCTTACTTTGTTTATGAGCTCGGGCTGTTCAGCTGGAGTACTGAAGCCCTAAGGGGATAAGGCTGCGTATTTCTTTTCTTTCGTAAATCGATCGGGTCTCAAGGTAACATACTGAGGCTAGTGCACTAATTGATGACAGTGGGTAGAGTGGTTCGCCATTCCCAGCTGTTCATCGTAACTCGGAAGTAGGCAAACTTCCAGTTACAACGGTAAACAGATATGATAACATAGTAGGTAGCTGCAACAAACTAAAATGTTTTAGATAACACGGTACTTTCAATAAAACCCCGTGTTTATCTGTGTGTGTTGGCATAGCTTTCATATATAAAATGTATGTTTTTGGGCATGTCTCCACGGGGTACATTAGTACTCAGCCCCTCGTATTATTTCTAAAATACGCAGGTTAAGCAGCGAGGATGGAGGAACGACGGTGTAAAGACGATGCAGGTGTTTGTAAAGATTAAATAGATCCTGAGATATGCATCTTCATATACATATCTCCACTACGCTACACACACTGCTGCACCGCTCTCTGATACATTTTCCTTTCCTTGTTTGAATGTTTTGAGAAAACAAATGTTTAACTAATGTATGTTCCTTTAATTTCCTTATCATTTAATTACGAGTCTTCTGCTGTCTTGTTTTGGAAAATATTTGAAAATTGTCAACCACAATTGTAGCGCGCCCCAAGTTGGGAAGGTCAGTTGGGAGCGTTACAGATTGACCTTAACTTTTATTAATTGTCATGTGACACAATAAACTATCAATGAAAATTAGGGGTGACCATTCGCGCAGATCAGATCCTTATCGTATTATTCCGTTAAGTCTCAATTTGGTCTGTTATGACTTATGAGAAGGCTCAATCCGTATTTGAATCTAATCTGTTAACCTTAAATTTAAATCCGCACGATAACGACATGAATTCAATCCATTAGACAATAATGATCAGATAGAAATCCGATCCGACTACACACAATAAAAATTCAATAATAATTTAATATGATAATGATGTTTAAATTAAATAAAAATACATTTATATAAATAATAAAATTTCAATTTGATAACTATTACATAATTATAGAAAATAAGTAAATATTTTTATCAATATATTAATAGATGTAATAATATTTTTACTTTTTCACCAGATAATAATTAGATGGAAACAATTATAAAGAGATTATTTTCATTTAATGTATTAGTAGATAATTAACAAAATTATATATTTTTATATATTTTTTTAATTTTCTGTAAATAAAATTTACTTTCAGCCATCACTATTATATATTATAATACAAAATGATTTTCTATATTATGCTTACAATTATATATATAAATATAATAAAACACAAACACAAAGCCAATGAAAATAGGAGTTTAATTTACAAAATAATCTCATAAAAAAATTATATTTGCATTATTTGAAAATTAGTAAATATAATAAATTAGTGATATGTAATATTTTAAAGGAAAATAAAAAATATAATTTTGTTTGGTTTTTATTATTATTTACTGTATATCAACGTTATAGTATAAATAAATAAATAAAATTGATGTTGATGCAGTATTTTTTGGGGGAAAAATGATAAAAATAAAATTATATAGAATTATTTTGCTTATATGTACCCACTTTTGCTTAAGGATATAAATGGTTATTTGACCAAAAAAAATAAATTATTATCATAATTGTTGAGGTTTGACAGCTGCAAAAAATAGTGGCAAATATATTTATAATTTTCACCTTAAGGTGGTCGAACCCACAGGGACTATGTGATGAAACTATCCTAAGTATTAGCCATAGTTGTTTGAGTGATTTGAAAAGGGATTTGGTTTTAAAAAGTAAAGATGACAATGCATAAAATTAAAGGTTTTTTAAAAACAATATGTAAATATACAGATTCTAGGGCAGATAATCTAATCATCAACTCAGGAATGGGGATTAATTTAGATTCGTATGGATTAAATTCGTTGGTTAGACAATTAAACCCTATATTACTAAATTGTGACTATCTCATCTCGGTCTCAAGAACACAAATTAGTCAATCTCGATAATTATCTAATTAAATCCTACAAATTAATTCTTCCTTTTGAGACAGAAAATAATTGCATTTAATTTCTTCTTCCTATTTCCAATTTTCACCTCTCGGTCTTTCAATTGATAACTACAAACCTAGATTCAAATTCATCTCTTGATCCTTCTTTAAATCTGGATTCGATTAATTAAGCTCAAGAAATTAAACCATGTTATTGAGTTGATTTACTTAAACATGCATCAGAAAAGATTATCACAAGCCCTAGAACCTATTAGGGTTTCTAGCCTCAAAACATGACTTGGATTAAAACAAACATATTATTAAACACATAAAAATACCTCAACAAATGAAGAGGAACCTTCAATGTCTTGAAAAAGTCCAATGAAATAATATTCTAAGTGAGTAACAATGAATAATTTTGTGCCCTAATATGTTCAGTATTTATAGAGGAGCCAAAACATCTAAACCAGGTATTGATCTAAAATAACAAAAACAACCAAACTAGGAAGAATTTTCCTTTTCCGGCCTCTGCATCGATCGACACACAGGTAAGTGTGTTGATTCCTTCCTCAGCCATCTCGATCGCTTTGTGTCGATCAACATGGATCACCAATGTCGAGCCTCCATCTTTTCCTTGCCTTCGATCGATATCCGGCCTCTGTGTTGGTCGACATGCACCATGTCGGTCGACACAGAGGTATTGCTTCGGGTTTTTGGTACGTCTTCCAACTTGGTCGACCTTTCGTGTGTCAATCGAAGCAGCAACTCTGTTCTTCACGGCTCTTTTCATCATTTGATCTCTTTTTAGCATCAAATACCTGCAAAACTCACCATCAAGAGCATAACATCCTCTAAAGCATACTCATGCACAAAAATAACTAAAAAACTAATCTAAATGTACTAAAACTATGGAGACAAACATGGATAAGTGAGTACAAATATCAGCTTATCAAACCCCCAAACTTGAATATTTGATTGTCCTCAATCAAAAGAAAAGAAAGAAAAGAAATCTCATGTAGTTGAAAGTACAATGCCTCACAAGATTCATCACATTCAAGAATCAAAAATCCACATCACACAAGCAATTTTAAAGAGATAAGAAATCCATCAACTTCAGAAGACTCACAAAGAATTGTATCGCTCATTCACACAAGTGTTTGGGTTTCAATGAAAGTACTCACAACATGTGTGAAGAAATTTCTACCATTGGCTTGCAAAATTTCTAGAATCTCCACTGCTCAAATGTGCACACAATTCAAGAATAAAAAAGGACTTTGATTAGATTGTAATGTAGGATTTTTGTGAAAGGTAGAGAAATTTTGGCCAAATGACTAAAAATCCATTGAGTTCATGACTCTCAACAAATCTAAACCACCTCCTAACAACATCTACTCATCTCATAAGATTTTCAACACAAATCAAAGATCTCTCTTTTTCCTTTTTCTTTCTTTAATTTTCTTTTCTAATCCTCTTATGATCTAATAATATTTCTTTTGAGCTTACAAGGACACAAACAAATATTTCTTCTTTTTTTTTTCTAGAGCCCAACCTTCTTTTGCACACCAATTTAAAAATTTCTCATCCACCTATAATAATTACCCTTATTTCACTCAAATCCTATAGACAGGATACAAATCACCTTTTTCATAGCACTCTCGGACAGAACTATAATGTTTTTCTTAACTCATAGACCAAGAAAGAAAAAGTAACAGGCTCAAAGGGGCTAATCAAATGATAAAATATCACAAGGGATGGTGTTTAGGATAATTTGGCTAACAAAGATGGCATAAAATCATTTTCTACCATTGTGCACACTATGTAGTCTCGAAACAGAACAGACGCAAGTTCTAGAGAAATCTCATATCAAACGAAAAGACTCCAATTCTCACTTGGGTTCAAATATTTCTTTCTTGGTCAATTTCAATCCACTCAAACATCATGCAAGTGTAAGTTTCAATTCAATCCTATCATGCGGTATTCTACATTCATAGGCAATCAACCACAATCAAAATCAAATCATACTATCTTGAATCGATTTCAAACTCATAATCAGTTCAAATAGGTTCAAGACTCAATAAGAAATTTTCCTCACACTATATCCATATTTTTTTAGGCATAAATTTAAATAATAAAAAAGAAAGCAATAAAAACGATAGAAAAGTTCGAATTCTTGTCCACATCCCCCAAACTTATTTCAAACTCAGAGAGTTAGAAAAAGTTTGAAAATCAGACAAGAATAAGAACTTGTACATGACTGTTGATCTCAGACATCAACGTTTTTATCCACCGGAGGAAGCTGCGCTGCGCGACGAAGATTTGTTGTTTGCTGGCACTCTGTGTCGATCGACAGGTTGTGTGTCGATCGACACAGAGCCTTCCTGTTGACTACCTCGAGTCGAAGTGTAACTCCACCGTGACCTCTGTGTCGATCGACATCAGGCATGTCGATCGAAATAGAGGTTGGTCCTCCAAATTTTTTTCTTTTTTTTTTCAAAATTAAATAAAGGAAAATAGAAAATCATAAAGTAAAACATAACGAAATAAATAAAAAAACTAAAGCAAAAGAAATCTAAAATAAAAACAAATAAAGGTTGGGTTTCCTCCCAACAAGTGCTTTAGTTAATGTTGTAGCTCGACGATACCTCTTTTCTCAAGTCCAAGGAGATTGGGTACGGATTCGCCTTCCTCGAGCATCCACAATGTAGTCTAGTCGATCTTGGATGACAGCAGTGAGCTCGGGATGAGATGGTGTAATTAATAATTTTGTCATCTCATTCCCTCGCTCCCATTCTTGAGCGGCTAGGTCTTCCTTGTCTTCCTCGGTTTCTTCCTCTTCATCTTCAAAGTCTTCACTGAAGGTGATCCTGTAGCATTCAGATTGCTGCTGGCTTCTGTCGAGCTTGAATGTGATCTTCTCCTCATTGGCTCGAAGTGTAATCTCCCCACCACGACAGTCAATCAGTGCAGCACTTGTATCCAAGAACTTTCATCCCAAGATAAGGGGTGTGTTGCCATCCTCCTTCATGTCCAAGACTACGAAATCTGCAGGAAAAATAAGATGACCCACACGAATGAGAACATCTTCGAGTATACCTTTTGTGTGAGACACAGATCGGTCCGCCATCTGCAGTGTGATAGTAGTCGGCCTTAATTCTCTAATGTTGAGGCGCTGGAAGATGGAAAAGAGCATTAGATTGATGCTGGCACCAGTGTCACACAACACCTTGTCGAACTCAATCCCCCCAATCTCGACTAGAATCGAGAAGCATCCTGAATCACTCCTTTTGATTGGAATCTTCTTTTGGAGGAGTAGGCTGCATTGCTCATGAAGCTTGACTGTTGAATTCTCCACGAAGTGAGATACTTCATGTAGCCCAGAATTTCTCTCAAAGCTTCAATCAATGGTAAGTTAATACTCACCTTTTTCAAGTTATCCACAAACCTTGAGAACTTTAAATCCTCCTTCTGCTTGGAAAATCATTGAAGAAAGGGCTGATTGGTTTTGTATACTGAAAGCATTTATTACAATGAGTATACAACGGTTTATTTCTCCTATATGTTAAACAAACTTACATGTATGTAACAATGGTATCCTCTCGTCTCACCGATAGGGACAATCATACGGCGTGTAGTAGATCATGGAAGACAGTATGATCACTTGACCTAGTGAGACATAAACCTGATCACAGCCGAGACAACGTATGAAGATACGTCTGTCCGGATGGCTGCGGCATTGTCGGAATAAGTAGTCTGTCTTGGTTACTTGACATGTTGGTATGCAAGGGTGGCGTATTGATGGACCGCAGTGAGATGTATTTGACTGTCTGAGATCAACGAATACAAGATATCATTCTTGATTGAGTCCAAACCCTAACGAGGTTCAGGGGTTTGCACGGATTGACTGTTGCTTTGACTTGCCATGGTGGAGAGCCTAAGTAACGTTCTCGTATATCCTCATCTTGGGTAACAACAGTTCGTGTAGTACTGGGTTTAGGTAACCATATCCGAGTAATAGGATGGGGACATTCCCTGAGGAGCTCAATGACATTCATCGTGCCAAAGTCCTGCAGGCTGATTAAGTTCAGACACGAGTGATAAGGATTGAGTGGTACTATTCAGGAATAATAAGATATTAATTAATTGTAGATAGAGCTTGTCAGAAGCTCCGATTAATTAATGAATGTCCGGTAACCTTAAATATGGGGATTCTCAATTAATGCAGCCTGTTCTCATAACGTGGTAATAAAGGGGTAGATCAGTATTAATTCTGTGGTGAAAAAGAATTAATATTAATTAATTAATTATGTCCTGGGTTGTGGACATGGGAATTAATTAATTTATAGGCCCACTTTATTATTTGCATTAGGTCCCAGGTCTGGCCCAAAGTAAATATGCTGAATTGAGCCCAACAGCCCATTAGGGTTAAAACCCAAGGTCTATAAATAGACATCTCTCTCTCAAAAACCCTAGCCACTTAGAGCACAATTCAAATCAATGAAACCCTAAAGGCAGAGAGAGAGGGGGGACGGTGATGCGACTAAAAGTTCAATAAAAATTAAACTCTTAGCTACACAAGAATAAAATGTCAAATCCAGGTCCTTCTTCCCTTCGCCCGCTAGATTACCGGGATACTATAGCAAAGTCTAATAGCTAGGTAACATAAAATCGTTGAGTAATTTCTATCAATCTAGGCATTCAATTTAATCCTATGCTAACAACATATAACAAACAATGATTAAAACCGACAATCTACATTCAATCTCAATCAATCAAATCAATCCTCTCCACACTTTGGTAAACCAAGACAAGCAAATACTCAAATAAGGTAGATAGGATGTTGAAATAAACGTAGATCTAATCCAATTAGGTTAATCATTGTTGTAAACAAGTTTTAATTCCTAAGAGGTTGAGCAATTGACTCTAATTTCGCTAGCCACTTGCTACGGATAACTAGCGGTAGATGAACTAGAAATTGCAAACAACTACGTTATTAATTACTAGCTCACTCCCAATCGACCGTCAATTATCGCCCTACGACCTAGCCCCGCACAGGGATTGGAACTAAAATCGTAAGAATATACACTTTTCACGACGATTTCGCCCGCATGTTGGCTGCAGCGTTCACATCAACTATCTCAAAAGCTGGCTATTACCTACACATAAGAGATAAGGAATAAGCTCAAGTGCAATTCAATCCCTCAAAGGGATTTTTATTTTGTTTTCTGTGTTAATCACTTCTGGTACTATATGCGAACCAGGTCAAAGGGTCCAGCACTTGAACCCATAGATCCGAAAATCGAATCCACCTGCCGAAGGAATTCCTCCAAAAGAAAGTTAGCATTCCCAATGGCCGACAATAATCAAGCAGCACAAATAGCTGATTTGCAGAGGCAGTTGCAAGAGATGAATCTGAGACTCCAGCAGCAGCAGCCCCCGGCTGCACCTCACCAGCCGACTATTGATGAGATGTATAAGCCGATGACTGACATGCATTGTCATGCAGATTTTGGGCTGAAACTTTGAATTGAGAATCAGACTGATTCAGACCGCCCAGCAGAATTAGTTTGGGGGACTACCGTCTGAGGATCCCCATGTGCATATCCAGTCTTTCTTGTTGCTGTGCGACACGGTCAAGCAGAATCAGGTGCCGATGGACTATGTCAGATTGCGCCTGTTCTCCTTCACATTGCGTGACAGAGCCCTCTCTTGGTATTTGTCTCTGAATAGCAGTGAGATCACTACATGGGAGGAATTATGCAAGTTATTTCTGGTCCAGTTTTTCCCGCCCAGCAAGACCATCCAACTGCAGACTCAGATCACGCAGTTCAGACAGTTTACTGGGGAGTCACTATACGAGGCATGAGAGCGTTACAAGGATCTACTGCGCGCTTGCCCTTGCCATGGTTTTATTGAGAAGCAGCAGGTCTACCACTTCTATAGAGGACTGGACAAGGAGACCCAGAAGCATGTGAATGCTTCAGCTGGAGGGTCATTGACTGCTAAGCCACCACAAGAAGGGCTAAGCTTGCTGGAAGTCATGGCAAAAAGCGAGTATAACTGGCCTACAGATAGGATGGAGCGCAGGGTAGCAACAGTTGATGACACTGGGGATTTAGCTGCTGAGATTAAGTTGATAAGGCAGGAAGTGGCTGCATCCGCAAAATCAGTGGAAATTCGCCTCTCTAAATTGGAGAACAACATGCCACAATCTGGGTTTGAGCACGGGGGTGACATGCAAATGGAGGATGCTAATTATGTGAACTAGAGGAATTTCCAGAACAACAGGGGATATCCAGCGGGGAACATGACTTACCACCCTAACAACAGGAACCACCAAAATTTTCCCTATGCCAATCCAAACAATGCCCTGCAGCCCCCACCTGGATTTTCTGCAAATAATTGGGGTACTAGTGAGCCCAAGGAGCCGAGCATGAGATAGCTTCTGACCCAATTCATCTCTATATCCAATGCTAAGACTACCAAAATGGAGGGCGACATCTCTGTGCTACAGACTGGTATGGGGGAGAAGGGGAAACACATGAAGCAGATGGATACACAGATCTCCCAGATTGCTAATGTGATTGGCAATCAGCACACTCCTGGATAGTTCCCCAGCAATACAGTGGTGAATCCGAAGGACCACTGCAATGCCATTACCACTCGTAGTGGTAAAGGTTATGAGGGCCCACCTATGCCCGTTGATACGTCTGTGAAACCTGAAGTTGCACAGCCTGCTTCTGTTCTTCCTGAAGAAGAACAGACTCAAAAGAGCAAGGGAACCTATCCTGAAGACAGTCCCAAACCAGTTGGTCCCATCGTTGTTCTTTTCCCACAACGATTTGCTAACAAGCAAAAGGAGGAGAGATACAAGAGATTTATGGAGCACATGAAGAAGATCCACATCAACCTCCCTCTGATTGAAGTTGTGCAGGAAATTTCTGGGTACATGAAATTTCTGAAGGATATGGTTACCCAGAAGAAAGCATTCGGCGCATTCGAGACGGTGAATCTATTTGAAGAATGCAACGCCATTATTCAAAAGAAAATGCCGGTAAAAAGAGCTGACCCGGGCTATTTCTCTATCACATGCGTGATTGGGGGGCAGACCTTTGAGAAGGTGCTGTGCGATTCAGGGGCCAGCATCAATCTAATGCCCCTCTCTATTTTTAATAAGCCAAGAATCAGGGACATTAAACCGACTACCATCAGACTTCAGATGGCTGACAGGTCGGTGAACTACCCTAAAGGGGTAGTAGAGAATGTGCTGGTGAAGGTTGGGGAATTTATCTTTCAAGCTGACTTTGTGGTCCTAGACATGGAAGAGGACCGAAATATTCCACTCATTCTTGGGAGGCCGTTCCTCAACAATGCTGATGTTCTTATCGATGTCAAGAAAGGAGAGCTTACTTTGAGGGTGAACGATGAGAAGATTACCTTCTCCATCTACAAGGCCATGGAGCGACATGATTTCGACGACTGCTTTGAGGAGTGCGACATGGTCCAGGTTTTGTATCCCTTTGACTCTTCTATTATTTCTTCTGATTCTTTAGATTATGGGGTCCAAAATTCTGTTTATTCTTGTGATGAGCTTTATGATGTCTGTGATGAGCTGCTAGAGTCTGTTCTAGCATTAGATGGTGCAGGTGAGAAGAACAAGGTGGAAAGCGCCCATTTTCTGAAGTTAAGGAGCGAGGAGGAAGAAGAAGAAGCTCGCAAGAAGGCTCTGAGGCAGGAAGAAAAGAAAGAGCCACCAGTACTGGAACTGAAGCCTTTACCGGATCATCTGAGGTATGCCTACTTGGGGGAAAATGACACCTATCCGGTAATTGTGTTTGCTACCTTATCTTCTAGTCAATTAGATAGATTATTGAGGGTTTTGAGAGACCACCAATCTGCTATTGGGTGGTCGTTATTTGACATAAAGGGTATTAGCCCTTCTATCTGTATGCACAGGATACTACTAGAAGATGGATACAAGCCTAAGGTGCAGCCGCAGCGAAGGTTGAATCCTATCATGCAGGAAGTTGTGCGAAAAGAGGTACTGAAGCTACTGGATGTCGGCATGATCTATGCCATTTCAGATAGTGAGTGGGTAAGCCCCACTCAAGTGGTGGCCAAAAAGGGAGGTACTACTGTCATCAAGGACGAGAGTGACCAGGAGATCGCGCATAGGCTGGTTACTGGCTGGAGGATGTGCATCGACTACAGAGCACTTAACAGTGCTACTCGAAAGGACCATTTTCCTCTCCCTTTTATTGATCAGATGTTAGATAGGTTGGTTGGGTATGAATTTTACTGCTTTTTAGATGGTTATTCTGGATATAACTAAATTGCCATTGCCCCTGAGGACCAACATAAATCTTCCTTTACTTGTCCATATGGTATTTTTTGCATATTGACGGATGTCTTTTGGATTATGTAATGCCCCTGCTACTTTTTAAAGATGAATGATGTCTATCTTTAGTGGACTCGTAGAGAATATTATAGAAGTATTCATGGATGATTTTTCTGTGTTTGGTCATTCATTCGATAATTGCTTGGAAAACCTGATTATTGTCCTGCAGCGCTGTCAAGAAACTAACTTGGTTTTAAATTGGGAGAAGTGTCATTTTATGGTGCGAGAGGGCATTGTCCTCGGTCACAAAGTTTCTGCTGCAGGTTTGGAGGTAGATCGCGCCAAGATCATGGCAATATCAAAACTGCCACCTCCTACTAATGAGAAGTCGATGAGGAGCTTTCTGGGTCATGCAGGTTTCTACAGGAGGTTTATCAGGTAGTTTTCAAAAATTTCTAAACCTCTTAGTTCTTTGCTTATGAAAGATGCAAAATTTGTTTTCGATGAACAATGTTTGCAGGCTTTTGAGAAGTTGAAGCTGGCCCTTACTACTGCTCCAGCTCTCATCTCACCGGACTGGTCAGAGCCCTTCGTCCTGATGTGCGATGCCAGCGATATTGCAGTTGGGGCTGCTCTGGGACAGACAAGGAACAAGATCTTCAGGGTCATACATTATGCCAACAAGACCTTGGGTGAAGCCCAGGTCAATTACACAACTACTGAGAAAGAATTACAGGCGGTGGTGTTCGCTTTCGATAAGTTTCGGGCTTATCTGATTGGGGCAAAGACGGTGGTGTATACGGATCATGCTGCGATCTGGTATCTGTTTGAGTAAAAGGAAGCAAAGCCGCAACTGATCCGGTGGATCCTGCTACTACAGGAGTTTGACATGGAGATCAAAGACCGCAAGGGGTGCGAGAATGTGGTAGCAGACCACTTGTCAAGGCTGGAGAATCCGGTGGAAGGAGATGACCCTCGGATTCGGATCACTGAGGTATTTCCAGACGAGCAGCTACTCGTAGCTGAAGAAGTAGATCCATGATATATGGATCTGGTCAATTATCTGGTTGCAGGTGTTCTACCACCTGATCTGTCCTCACATCAGAAGAGGAAGTTCTTGCATGACTGCAAGTTTTACTACTGGGGTGAGCCATTCCTCTACCACCGCTGTGCTGATACGATAATTAGGCGGTGCATCGGGATGCAGGAGGGCGAGCAGATAATGGGGGACTGTCATTTGTCCCCATATGGAGGCCATTGTGCGGCGAACAGGACAGTTTTAAAAATCCTCACCAACGGATTTTATTGGCCTACCGTTTACCACGACTGTCTGAAGTTCGTGGCCAGATGCGACAGATGGCAGAGGATAGGAAACATCTCGAAGAAGGATGAGATGCCTCAGAAATATATGCTCGAGATCGAGCCTTTTAATGTATGGGGCATCGATTTCATGGGACCCTTCCCTAAGTCCCATGGATATCAATACATCCTTTTAGCTGTGGATTATGTGACCCGGTGGGTTGAAGGTGGTGCTGAAATTCCTACAGAAAAACATTCTGACTCACTTTGGAGCACCTAGAGCATTGCTAAGCGATGGAGGGTCACATTTCAAGAATAGGTGGCTGGGGAGCTTACTGGCTAAGTATGGGGTTCACCACAAGATTACATCTCCGTACCATCCCCAAGCCAATGGGCAAGCGGAGTTGGCGAGCCGCGAGATTAAGCAGATCCTGGAAAAATCTGTGGTTTCTAGGAAGGATTGGCCACTCGATTAGATGATGCTCTGTGGGCGTTTCGGACAGCATTTAAAACCCCAATTGGTATGTCACCATACCAGTTGGTATTTGGGAAGTCGTGCCACCTCCCAGTGGAGTTGGAGCATAGAGCCTTCTGGGCTGTGAAGAAAATAATTTGGGAGTTGAAAGCTGCGGAGGATAAGAGGTGTCTTCAGCTGACTGAGCTGGATGAGTTTCGCACTGAGGCCTATGAGAGTTCGAGGCAATATAAAGAGCGCGCAAAGCGGTTCCATGATCGGCGCATTCGCACCCGCGACTTTGCCCCTGGTGATCAGGTACTTGTCTTTAACTCTCGCCTTCGCCTATTTTCTGGTAAACTAAAATCTCGATGGACTGGTCCATACTGCATTCAAAAGGTAAACTCTAATGGGACATTTGACTTACTTGGGTCCACTGGCATGAATCTTACAGTTAATGGTCAAATAATTAAAAAATATTTTCATGCTGAGTCCGTCTCTTTTGTTTGCCAGCTCCACCTAGCCGATCTTTAGGATATATACTGTTGTGTCTAGCTACAGACATTAAATAAAGCGCTTTTTGGGAGGCAACTCATCCTTTATTTGATTGTAATTGTATTGTTTTAGTCATTTTTGGTGCTTTTATACCCCATTTTCCACATTATACATTCACTGTTGGTTGTTGAGTTATTGGGTGCAGGAAAGGAGTTCGAAACGCGAGGAATTGCTGGAGAAGACAAAATCGGCAACCCGTTTACGCACTCAGCGATCGCCGTACGTGAGTTCCAGGTTGCCAAGTTCGTCGTTAAACATTTTTAGGTTCGAAGCAAAATTGGCGACCAGAAAATGAAATCGGCGATCGCCGATTTTGTGGGTCGCAGAAATTGTGAATTTTTAAATTTTGGTTCACCACAAAATCGGCGATCCATTTACACTTTCGGCGATCGCCGAATTTGTAAACAGATCACCGAATCCATAATTTTCGGACTTTTGTTTCGGCACAAAATTGGCGACCCAACATGCAGTTTCGGCGATCGCCGAATGGGTTTTGGGTCACCGTTTTTGTAATTACACGCATAAAAATATGCGACAGCTCTTTCCCCCATCACTTTTCTCTTCTCTCTTTCAAAACACACGATCTCAACCCTCTTTCTCTCTACAATTTCGCCCACAACACCATAAATCTCACAAATTCCTCTCGGTTATTGCTTACCCAATCTCTTGGGATGGGGTTTATCAGTTTAGTTCTTACAATTTCGTCAAAGTTTGTGGATACCCCAAATTTCTAGGGTTCTTTCATCCTCTTCAATATTTGCTTCAAAATCAAGGTAACCAAATTTTCGCAATGTCGTCATTATCTCTTGTTTATTGCATTCGTTTAATTCAATTTCGCTATTATGTTCAATTTGTTGAATTAAGCATTGTTTGTGTTGGGTTTTTATCTTAAATTGAATACATGTTAGCCTAACTCAATTATTATGCTATTAGTTGTTCAAATTGGCACGATTATGTTTATGGTTATTTTAGGGCTTTGAGTTTGAGGGAAATTGATTACAATGTGGTTTATGGATTGACTTATTCATGTTAATCACCCCCCGTTCATTTTAGAATTGTTAATTACATGCATTAGTTGAGTCTTTGTGGTTATACTTGCATCTAGGATATGATTACTTGAAGCTAGGGGATGTGTGATTTGGTGGTGAGGTTATGTGTGTAGTATTTATTCTATTGATTGGAGTTGAGAATGGAGTTGTATTGGTAAACTTCTACTTAGTTGAGTTTAGGGGATTCATCTTCCTTGTAAGTTTAGTTTATTTCATCTTTTTTTTTCGTTTACTGGTTTTGATATGTAATTTTGTTATGCAGAATTCAAATGGCACCTCGACGCCGCATATAGTCAACTAGGCCGGACGCATATGGAATACAACTCCGGGGGTTGGAACTTCATGAGAAATTCAAGGCTCTGGTGGAGAAAGGGGTTGAAGCAACCCGGTATGCTAATGTTGAAGCTCTCCAAGCGCTGGGACTTTATGATAATGTCAAGGAGCTTTTCTCGAACATTAGTTAGCGCTGGGACTTTATGATAATGTCAAGGAGCTTTTCTCGAACATTAGTTGGCACCCTATTCTGGATCTCAAGGCCCCCACCTACAAGCGCTTCACCTTGGAGATTATGAGCACCTTCGAGCTCACCACCACTGGCCGAAATACACCGGAGGGGGCCACATTCCGGGCACTTAATGAAGACCACACTCTTACATCCAAACAAATTAACCGGGCATTTGGCATTCCCAACCTTGGAGTATACAGCAAACCACGAGGGTTCGAGGCCAAGGTTTTCTGGCCACACATAAGCGCTGACGATAGTCCTGCATGGGAATTTGGCAAATACAAAGCATCAATGATCCGGAATCCAGTTTTTTGGATTATTCAGCGCATCCTGGCGCACACCCTATTTGCCAGGAAGGACAACAACTCCATGAGGGATGTGGAGCTCATGGTGATATTCTGCATGCTACATCAGCAGCCTTTGAACTTTGCCAGCTCTTTCTCCTACAGTCCAGCCGGGTATCTTCAGCCAGCCGAGGACCGATTTGCATTGGGGGGCTCTGGACCCATCTTCTGATATCGATGGGTATTGACACTGAGGGACCGCAGGCTGAGCCACTGACTAGGCTCACTTTGCAGAAGTTGGTCGATCTCCGCTTCATCCGGACTGGCCACCCCCCTTATCTCTTTTGCCAGCGTACACCGCCCCACTTCCCATTGCCGAATCCCGAGCTCACTAATTTAGGGATTCAACGCTACTGCAACAACTAGAAGCTGGATACTTTGGCCCATTTGGAGGCGATTCAGGCCGTAGCAGCCGAGAGAGAACCGCATCCCCGTCTTCACGCTGAGGACGAGACATATGAGGAGGACCACAATGAGGATGCAGGCGGCACTGAGCATGAAATGGACCGGGATCAGTCTGATGACCAGTCCCGCCGCCTTAAACTAGGCGGGACCCCTAGGGGGAACCAGGGCGAGTCCTCCACTTTCTATGAGAGTCGCACACATCGTGTGGCGTTCGAGGAGCGACTGAGCCGCTTGGAGCAGAAGTGGGGAGACTGGAACACTCAGCTTCAAGCTCTTTCAGCAGATCAGACCACTTTCTCCACTGAGCGCCGTTCTTTTGAGAAGGAGCAGCGGCGGGAGTGGACAACTCGAAGATCCTTTGAGGATCAGCAGAGGGAGCAGTGGTCAGTGCAGCAACGTCACTTTGATCAGGAGCAGGAGTAGTGGGCGGCACAGCAGCGTCACTTTGACCAGGAGCGGGAGCAATGGCGACGCCAACAAGAAACCAAAGATCAAATGCGCCAGTTCATAGCCCGTTTTCCACAGTACTGGCCCCCACTGTAGTGAGACTACATTGAGGTTTCCACACATCTTCGTGATCTTTTTCCCCACAAACTTATTCTTTCCTTTGTATCAAATAAGTTTGGGGGAGGGGGATGTGATCGGTCGATGTGTGTCTTTTCTCTTCTCTATCTCTTCATATATCCCTAACTGCTCCTAGCTGTATTTGATTCCCTAACTGTTCCTAGCTGTATTTGATTGCACTTGATGTACTTGTGTGGAACTAGTAAACCGTTGTATTCAGTTTATGTCATTTACTTTCCGTTAATTGTTGTTGGGTTTGTAATTGGGAGCTCTATTATTTTATGGTATTTGTAATGGGATCAAATTGGTACTTGGTTGGTGGTTTATCTGCATTACTGATCAAGTTCATGATGACAAATTTTTCTTTCTCGTGAAACGTACACTTATCATTTGCACATGAATTCATGAAGTGTAGACCTTTGTGGAATTGATTTTGGCCTCTAGGACATGCTTATAACATGTGAGAATTTGAGCCTGTGATTTGTTTGATTGTGGGAATATCACTGTAATTGTACCTCTAGAACTTGCTCTAGTTTCTGTCTCAAAACGACAATAGGAATGTCAAGAACTTAGATATGATCTTAGGCCATCTTTTCTTTAACCTCATTAATCCCAAACACTAACCTACTACATTCTCCCTTGTTTAACCCGTTGAGCTTATAAATCTTTTCTTTCTAAACCGGATGATAGGAGGCGTGGATGGAAATATGAGTGATACACTATCTTGTGAGAAGCAGACTTCTAGAGGTCGAGATTGAAACTGTGATTGTTTGTACTAGATTTATGATTGTTGCAGTGTAGGTGTGGGAATCACAAACCTTTTGTGTCTGAAATAATAGTGATCAATGAATGCACCCCTCGTGTTTATTATTTTTCTTTTAATTATTTTCCTCATTGTTCGAGGACGAACAATAGTTTAAGTTTGGGGGTTGATAAACACTCATTTTGTGCATTTTCCTGACGTGAATCTGCTCACTTTTGACCTTAGATTAGACCACTATGTGATATTTTCATGCATTATCCATATTCTTTAAGGAATTATTACGTTTGGATTGGTTTGTGGTTGTTTATGCAGATTTCACGCACAATTAAGTTGTTTACAAGATTTGACCAAGTACCATGGGACCAATCGATGCTAACTTGCATCGGGAAAAGGAAGAAGTGAGAAAAGATCGAAGAAAAAGCCAAATTTCTGCTCCTGACGGAATCGGCGATCGCCGAAAGTGTATTTGGGTCGCCAATATTGCAATTTCATCTATTTGTTATGGCACATTTTTGGCGACCCACATTGCAACTTCGGCGATCACCGAACGGGTTTTTGGGTCGCCGAACGGGTGATTTTGATGAATTTTTGGTTCAAATCCTATATCTTTTCAAATCAAATGGAGATAAGTATAAATAGAAGATCCCAAGACTAAAAAATGGCCCTTTACACATATTTTCAAGATTGGAGAGCTAGAGAGAGCTGAAACTAAGCGAGACTTGAAGAGCAAGATTAAAGATTGAAGATCGAAGACCTCGGGTTTTGGTTTCCATGTTTTTCAATTCTTTAACTCTCTACTCCTTCGTTTTTACGGAACATAGCATGATTGGCTAAGTCCTTTGTGGATTTTAGGGTTTTGAAACTCGTTGAACATTTTACAATTATTTATTCGATTTGATTTTCCCATTCCATTCGTATTTTAATTATTCCTGAGTTTTAATTAATTGCTTGATATTGGCCATTGATGGCAATTTGATTGGTATCTCTTTGAACCGGAAGGTCTAGGTTTGTCAATTAGATGCAGGACAGTTAGATTTAATAAATTGAATGTCCGGAAGGAATTTGAATTGTTAAAGGGTTTTTGAAGTCTAAGGTTTTATCAAGAGTAGAGGTCCTCCTGCGCATCCGGAAGGAGTCATTAGGTCTTTTATTTCCATGTTATGGTTTAGAGTTCGCAAGAATCGCCTGATAACATAAATGAGATTAACTCATGCGTTTGAAAATTAAATTGGAATTGAATTGAATAAATACTGTTTGAATGTTCTTCGTAGTGGATTACCCTGGAATCCTGTCTTCTCCTTATTTTCTAAACTCATTCTTTTTTATTGCTGTTTTAAATTAATTACTTTTCAATATTGTCTAGCTTAAATAAACAAACTCTTTTATCGATTTGTCTAGATAGTAGTAAGGTGTCTATGTTTTAGTGCTTGATTATACTTCGAGCCTACAATCCTTGAGATCAATAATTTATTACTTGCCTCTGCGTTAGTCTGTACACTTGCAGTTTTAGCGTGTTGCCAAACACGCTATCAGATATTAATTAATTGTAGATAGAACTTGTCAGAAGCTCCGATTAATTAATGAATGTCCGGTAACCTTAAATATGGGGATTCTCAATTAATGCAGCCCGTTCTCATAACGTGGTAATAAAGGGGTAGGTCAGTATTAATTCTGTGGTGAAAAAGAATTAATATTAATTAATTAATTATGTCCTGGGTTGTGGACATGAGAATTAATTAATTTATAGGCCCACTTTATTATTTGCATTAGGTCCCAGGTCTGTCCCAAAGTAAATATGCTGAATTGAGCCCAACAGCCCATTAGGGTTAAAACCCTAGGTCTATAAATAGACATCTCTCTCTCAGAAACCCTAGCCACTTTGAACACAATTCAAATTAGTGAAACCCTAGAGGCAGAGAGAGAGGGGCGACGACTACAGTGCAAGAGGGAGGAGAATTTTGATTCTGGTCTTGCACATCTACAGATCTGTGGAATCCTCACCAGTAGCAGATCTGAACAGCATAGGGATACAGCCCTGAAGATCTAATCTGGAGAACATAATTCTTTCTTCTTCTTTTTCTTTATTTTCGATTAAGTCTTGAAATTAGATTTCTAATTTCTGTTTCCGCAGATTTAATCAAATCGCGTGGTTGAATCAAAGTTGGATATTCAAACGCGAAAGATTGGATCAGACTCTATGGAATAACGGTAATTATTCTTATCCACGCATTGAATTCATAGGAGCATGCTAGGGTTTTGTGAATTGGTATTGTGAACAATAAACCATAAATCGATCCGGCTTATTTGGATTTTGTGATTCGGTTCACGGATAAATCCCTACAAGGGCATCAGAGGTAGTTGGACAGCTTTAGAACTTTTTTGTGCTGGGGAAGTTTCTGTGTCGACTGGGCAGCAGGTGTGTCGACCTGCCCTCTGTGTCGATCGACAGGGGGTGTATAGGTCGACACATCCGCAAAATGTCGATCGAAACAGAGGGTGATCCAGCGGGCTCCTCCTTCTCTTCTCCCCCAAACTTGTTTTGGGGCATGCTCGGACCTGTGTAGCTGGTTTCAGACCTCAGTTTTATGGCTTTGCACTTCTTTTGATTCTTTGGGTTCACCTCAGTGTTGCTCGGCAACTTCCCTTGCTTGTGTTGCGTACCAAGTGAGGTAGCAATCTGGCTGACTTGAGTCTCGATGATCTACATGTGCTTTCCAAGCCTGTCCACCTTAGTGTTGACCCCTACCACCTCTTGCTCAATATTTACAACCCGGTAGTCGAAAGCCTTGATGAATTTCTGTAGCACCTCGTCGAGGCTCTCCTTCTTCTTCTCCACAATTTCACCATTTTGTACATCGAAATTTGGTGGAGGGTGTTTGGCACCTTTTAACTGAGCATAGGAAAATCCGGGATGAGCTCTCGGGTGGTAATGCTAATATCCCCCTTGCCGGTATTAGTTTTGATAACTGCCTCAGTTCATATAGTTCACGTCGGCTACGGGATCAACCTGTGCAACAGAAACACAAGCAGCATTAGATGTCAGTTTTTCCATCTCCCCCTTGAGCTTCTCGATCTCCTTTTTGAGGGTGTCATCTTCCTCCTTCTCCACAAATCTGACTTGCGGTCTCCTTGAATTGGCCCATTGTTGAGTATGCAAGGCCATCTTTTTGAACAGCTTAAGGGCTTTTTCTGGTGACTTGCTCATCAAAGATCCTCCTGCTGCATTGTCCACCGACTCTTGAGTTCTTTCATGCATTCCTCGGTAGAAGATATGGGCCTACTTCTCAGTGTCGACTCCATGGCCCGGACAACTCCTCAACAACTCATTAAACCTGCTCCACGCCTCGAACAAAGACTCGTCCATCTTCTGGTGGAACTGTAGGATCTCCATCTTATTCTGAATGATCACAGAAGGTGGAAAAAATGCTGCGAGGAACTCTGCTCGGAGATCGGCCCAAGTACGAATGTAGCTACAATCCAGGGCTGTAAACCACGTCCGAGCCTGATCCCGAAGTGAGAAGGGAAACAGACGCAGACGGATCACATCCTGGCTGACTCCGTTCTTCTTGATGGTATCACACACCTCCACAAACATTATGAGATGGGTGTACGGATCCTCCACTGCTCGGCCACCATATTGGTTCTATTGAACCATCTGAATCAAGCCGGTTTTGAGTTCAAAGTTATTGACAATGATACCAATAATGAATCCCTCATTGTCGGGCTGTGGTTTGTACTTCCTCGCCATGGCATTTGGATCCTCATCGTCGGACTCCTCTTGGCGACGCCTTTTTCTTTCTCGATCTCTCTCTCTCTCCTCACAGCCTCGGCTCTTTCTGCTATGAGCTGCTTGATAATGTCTTTCATGCGATTGACCTCTTGGACTAGAAGACTAGCACTCTCTTGGGTTATGAGTTGCGTGTTGTGATCCTCCAAGGGCGGCATGGTATGGTCTTCCTCATCGTTTGGGTTGTTATGTTGAGCCATATTGGTGGTTGTGCTTTGTTTTTCCTTGCTCTTTCTCCTCCGGACCGTGACCTCAATTTATGGATCAAAAACTTCGAGTGGTTTGCCCCGAGCCCTTGTGTTCATGCAACCTTAGAAAAGAAAATAGATTCAGGATCAGCCTCTGTGTCGATCGACGCGAATGTTGTGGCTGTGTCGATTGATACAGACGCAGAAACCCTGCAACACACACGCATACTAAACACGAAAATAAAAATAAAAAGTAAAAATACAGCTCAATCCAACATATTTAAAAATTAACTAATATCAAGATATAATCTAACAATCCCTGGCAATAGCGCCAATTTGACAGCTGCAAAAAAATAGTGGCAAATATATTTATAATTTTCACCCTAAGGTGGTCGAACCCACAGGGACTGTGTGATGAAACTATCCTAAGTACGAGCTATAGTTCTTAAACCATAGTTTTTTGAGTGATTTGAAAAGGGATTTGGTTTTAAAAAGTAATGATGACAATACATAAAATTAAAAGTTGTTTAAAAACATTATGTAAAGATACAGATTCTAGGGCAGATAATCTAATCATCAACATGCAAATTCATCAACTCAGCAATGAGGATTAATTTAGATTCATATGGATTAAATTCATTGGTTAGGAAATTAAACCCTAGATTACTAAATTGTGACAATCTCCTCTCGGTCTCAAGAACACAAATTAGCCAATCTTGATAATTATCTAATTAAATCCTACAAATTAATTCTTCATTTGAGACAAAAATAATTGCATTTAATTTCTTCTTCCTATTACAAAATTTTACCTCTCGGTCTTTCAATTGATAACTACAAACCTAGATTCAAATTTATCTCTCAATCCTTCTTTAAATCTAGATTCGATTAATTAAGCTCAAGAAATTAAACCATGCTATTGGGTTGATTTACTTAAGCATGCATCAGAAAAAATTATCACAAGCCCTATAACTTATTAGGGTTTCTAGCCACAAAACATGACTTGGATTAAAGCAAACATATTATTAAACACATAAAAATACCTCAACAAATGAAGAGGAACCTTCAATGTCTTGAAAAACTTCAATGAAATAACATTCTAAGTGTGTAACAATGAATAATTTCGTGCCCTAATATGTTCAGCAATGTCAAGCCTCCATCTTTTCCTTGCCTTCGATCGACATACAACCTCTGCGTCGGTTGACATGCACCATGTCGATCGACACAGAGGTATTGCTTCGGGTTTTTGGCACGTCTTACAACTTAGTCGACTTCCCGTGTGTCAATCAAAGTAGCAACTCTGTTCTTCACGGTTCTTTTCATCATTTGACCTCTTTTTAGCCTTAAATACCTAGAAAACTCACCCTCGAGAGCATAACATCATCTAAAACATACTCATGCTCAGAATTAACTAAAAGCCTAATCTAAATATACTAAAACAATGGAGAAAAACATGGATAAGTGAGTACAAATATGAGCTTATCAAGGTTCGATAAAGGGATGTAAATGAAGCTCTTAGAATCATTACAATGAACAACTAGTAATAACAAGAATGCGATAACCGACGAAAATAAATTACAAAAATCGAGAATGTTAGATAATGTAAATGCAATAAGAATAAAGTTAAAGCAAAAACCAAATAAAATAGTGTAGAAAAAGAGACAATAAAGTATAATTTCGGTAGAATTTTGGTACAACTTGATACCAGGAAAAAGGATACAAAAATGAGGTTCTCTACCCCTATTTATAGGTAAAGTAAGGGAGGGAGTGCTGATTAAACCCTAGCCATTAGTGAGCTCGTGGTCGCCGCAAATCTCGGAACCACATAGGGCTTTTGAGATCGGTTAGGATTTACAACGGTCGTGCGCTGCTGGACTCCAAGGTCAAAGTTTTTCCTCTTCGTTAGCGAGGCTGAGCCGTGGTCGATATCGAGGACAAGATGGGGTCGACATCAAACCTATGTCTTTGGCACTTTGGTGTGAATCCGTTTACAAGTGGGTTTGCGACGTGTTGGCTTTGGGCCGATTGGGCCGGTGAATCATCGATTGGGCATAGGTCTCATGGGCCTGCCCCCAACAATAATAAATAAATATTTTTTAGACATTGAAATAAATAAAATCTTTCTAAATTATTAACCTCTTGATAATATTTTAATTCTGCACAATAATTTAATATTTTGTTAATATATTTAAATAAATAAATTAATAATACTTTTGGTTGGAATGGTTATTGGGGAGACTATTTTCTTTTAATATATTAGTAGATATATTATTGTTGGTCCCGAAATCAGAGTACTAGTATATGCAGCGGAAATTTTAAACGTTCATGCACTTGCTGAAAACTGACTTAGACTCAATTTTCAGTTTTGGTAAAAACTCCAGTTTTAAGCTGAGATAGGTTTAAGTTTCAGTTTCGGATATACACTTCAATACTTAGACAAGTATAGAAGGTTTCAAATAAGTAAACAAACTTAATATGCAGAAACTTAGAGAAAGACAGTAAATGACACATGATATTTTATATTGGTTTGGAATCAAAGTCCTACGTCCACTCTTCGAAAATTAATCCGAAAATTCACTAAGGATCAGTTTACAAGCCTTCTCACAATATATGGTTAGCCCGTTGGAATCCTTCGTCCTTCGGTCTCCTAACGCCACTCGCCCAGAAACTCCTTGTTCCTGCTTCCTTCTTCAGCTTGAAGTGAGGACGCACCTCGCAACCTTCAATCTGGATGATGGATGTTTTCTGTTCTTCCCAGAACTTCAAGGTTGTTGGCAATCGCCCGTGATAATCAGTATCCCGGAGTAGGAAATTGACTGTTGTGATTATTACTTGAAAAGTAATAATCACCAAGTATTAGATTAAGGTTAGAAAGCTTCAGCCTTTCAGTAGAAAGTTTGGCAGAGTTTTGGCTTAGTTTATCGCGTGATTCAAGTGTGTTCTTCTGTCGAAGTGTTGGACTATTTATAGGTGAATGGGATGACAATTTGATTTCTGCCTGTTAGATTTAACGATCCAGTGTTAGAGACAAAGATTGGGTCGTCCAATCATAGCCCATTCTTCTGGTTTTCTCTGTCGTCTTCTTTTCACTTTTAGCTGTGTACTTTTTACCTACTTTTGTCAGACTAAATTTCAGTCCGAGGAATCTAAGTTCAAGTTCTCTCATACTAACTTTATGATTTACACTTTAAAGCTTCTCGAGTCCAACTTCGAGTTCCACTTCGGGTTCCTTGTGTCTTCATATTTTTCACGTGCTCTCAATTTCTGGAACTCAAAACTGATATTCTCCAAAGTCAGTTTTAAGTTTCCTCTTCTCTTTAAGGAAAACTCAGTTTCCAGAAACTGTCTTTTCTGGACATTCTAAGTTTTAAGCATGAAACTTAGTCTTCAGTATTTCAAGTTTTTCAGAGTCTTCACTTTAAGTTCTGAAACTTGATTATTGTTTTCTCGAGCTTGTGTATCTCTGATTTCTTCGTTAGAGATTATATCTTTTTTCGATCTTCAGCTTCAGTTTTTAGTCTATTACAACTCAATAAATCCTATACAAGGATTACATTTAGAAACACTCTAGAAACTTAAAGCTAAAATCAATTTTGACACATCAAAATATCAACATAAAGAGGTAAACTGAAACTCAGTTTCTAACAATTATATTACTAACAAAAAGTTGGTGATTAAATTTGGGCGCACTAGGATTTGTAAATATGAAGCTATTATTTTATTAGTTTAGGTTTAGAGTTAGTCATTTTTAAAGATCATATGATTGAGTAGAGTTAAATAGTTACAAAGAATCTAATTTGTTCTTACAGAATAATCACAAGGTTAAATTGATAATTTGATATTTAACCCTTTAAAGTTTAAATTTAATCCACTTGTAATAATTCATTGTTATGTATTAATATTAACTGTTAATGTTTAAAAATGCCCTATTTTATAAAACATGTAATGAAAATACCCCTTTTTATAAACATATCCAAGAAATGCCCCAAAGTACAATATCTGACATGTTTTTGTGTTTAAAAATGCAATCAAGACAATCATTTGGTGATGATTTGCATTTAATTAGGAGAAATTATTTTTTAAAACTTGATTGTGTTTAAAAAAAGAAAAAAAAATAAAATAAAATTGGATCCCACCGGTTTTTCGCGGTGATGACCGGTCGGCACCGGTGATGACCGGTTCAGACCGGCGGTGCCGACCCAAAATTGAATTTTTTTTTTTTTTTTTTTTTTAAAAAGGCGGTGATGACCGGTTTTTTACGATGCCTACCGGTCCATTTGCGGTGATGACCGGTTTGAACCGGTCTGCATCCCTTCCCCTTTTTTTTTTTTTTTAATGTGGTGATGACCGGTTTTTTCACGATGCCTACCGGTCCATTAGCGGTGATGACCGGTTTTTTGACGATGCCTACCGGTTTTTTTTTAATTGCAATTTTTTTGTTTTATTGTATGAATAATGTAATTTTCAACAATAATTTAGGGCATTTTTATTTGATAAAGTTGTGTTGGATGAGTTGTTACTATAAATGTACAGTATTGGCAGGCTTGATGATAGCCTTTTTTTGGACTAAATCAATGAACAATGAATTCAGTTGTTGAAAAATACAGTGAAATGCTCGTGAATACTGAATTCATTTGTTGAAAAATACAGTGAAATTGAAATTAATCGTACGCAGAATTGATGTTACCTCACTGCAGTACACTGCACTAATCAATTCAATAATTTTACTTTTGCAGACTTTGAAATCATTCATTGAATATAGACCTAACTCTTTACTTTATATACTCTCATTCAGAAGAAAATTTTCATTCACCGCAGAAACCAAAAAAATTCTATCATCATTCTGTCATTCACATTTTCTCTGAACCCCTTTCGAACCCATTTTCAAGCAATTAAAATGGAGAATTGGTGCAACATGTTTTTGCACTATAATGGCCATTTTGATCATTCGTGGCACTATATTGGTGGCCAAGAAAGATTGATTTACCTATCAATGGCTAATATATCAATAGCTGCATTGAGAAGCACCATTCAGACGATTCTTGATGCAGAAGGTATTGGAGGTGAGTATAATATCTATTATACATCTCAGACTCAAAGTGGAAGAAATGGAGCATCATTGCTGACAGAGAATGCGGAGCTGCAACGACTCCTCAATTTTTACTCGGAGCCTGATATTTACATTATTATGAATCCCACAATCAACACTGGTGCTGGTACTTCTCAGCGGGAGCCATCCCCCTACATTCCGTTCGTATCCTCAGTCAGTCCTCCACCATATGCTCGATACAGTCCAACTGAATCAGAACTTCAGAGATTTACATCTTCTATGCATTTTGATATTGGTTCTGAAGGTGGTAGTCGGGGTTCACATATTCCTGACTTGAATGATGAGCTCCCTGAAGATCATAATGATGACGAGGAGGCCCACTTCATTCCTGAATACCACACAGGAACTGATGGTGGTGTGTTGGAAACTAACCGTATCTGCCTCGGTCCAATCCAAAGCTGTAGTGCAATCAGTACCATTGATGAACTCCAATAGAGCTCGTGATTCCTGAGGCCTCGGTCCCTGCCTACTTACCCGATAATCTCTTTTCATTAAGTCCTACAAAACATTAAACACCAAAAATATCAATATAAACGATATTGAAAATTAGATAATTAGAATTACGAAAAATACTTACGAAGAATTGAGGTCGCAGAATCCGAACCCTTTGTTGAAGCTGATAGTAACTCCTCTGCAGTGACTGGACGTAGCAATCGATGACCTCCATAGATAACGGCTGTTCAATATTCTCTATAAAAGAGAAATAAGATTGTGGCCACACTGTATTGTCGTTAAAGGATTTCCTACTAATTCCTTCACCCATGCGTCTCCACGCATCATAGTTGTCCTCTAACACGCAACTGATTCCCATCGGCCGTCCATCATCGCCCTGAAATGAAAAGAACATTACACATCATATACTTAAATTAAAGAAATGTTAATATGTTACATCAAATACCTGCAGTTCAATATCGCGTGCAAGCAAATAAACCATTTGGCTTGAAGAAGGTTGATCCAAATCAGGTATTTGCTGGCGAGACAGGCGCTCTGTGCTGCGTCTCCTTTCAGTAGAACGACGACCGGCACTCCGTCTCCTCTCATCAGTCCGACGATCTGTGCCAATATGAAACTGCTCTGGGACAACTAAATCAGTATCTCTACGAACCTCTCTGTCTACTGATGTGCTAGGTCTAGCAGAGTGGTGGGAAGTACTGGGCCTAGTAGAGTGGTGGGAAGTACTTGGCCTAGTAGAGTGGTGGGAAGTACTGGGCCTCTGCTCGGGACTGTCCATCTGTATCCCTCGCCCAACTGACCTTTCTCTAGCATCAGTACGGTTACCACATCGCGCTGAGTTGATCAAATCTGTGACTACTCGGGTAACATGAGGAATAACTCTATCTGTCAATGCATTGTTCACTGCAACGTCAACCGCCCTTTGCACCGCAACGTCAACTGCCTCAGTAACTATATTCCGAAGCCTATCCATAAAGGAACGAGATGGCCAGAATCTCCTAGACTCACTTGACTCTCCACTAGATGAAGTCCTATCCCTCCTCGAACGAGTGCGCCTATGTGATGCTCTCGAGCTCTGCCCTTGAGAATGAGATTGTGCCCCAAAACCTCCCTGAACACCACCCTGATCACCGTGATCACCTCCCTCATCACCCCCATCAGCACCCTCATCACCACCCTCATCACCACCCTGATCACGACCCTCATCACCACCCTGATCATGACCCTCATCACCACCCCTTTGTCCTCTAGACCCCTGTCCTATAGAAATGCTCTGTGATCGACGATCACCTCTCTGTCCAACAGAACGTACTGGATTTTCTGGTCGTCGAAAGTTAACACTTAGGGACTCCTCCGACTGAGAAGAAGTGTAGTAGAAAAGCTCTTGTTCATACGGAAATGGGATTAGGTTGGAGAAAACTTGAATCTACAATAAAATAAAAGACAATTAGAAAATTTGTTAGTTTACAAATAAGTAATTTAGATAAATGTAATACCTGTGCACGAGCAAACCAGGCTTGCCAATCAATCGTAGCTGGCCTTGTAAACTTCCACTTCATAAATCGGGGAATTAGAGCAGGATTCTCTAAAATGGCACAACTACCACCCAAGTCCGGAATGGCCTCATAGGCCCAAACCTACAATAGATTTGTTCGAATTATAACTCATCAACTTTACATATTTACTAAATACATAAAAAAATAAATTATACCTGCAAAATCCAAATAGGACCGCCCAAATGAAGAGTCCCTTTTGCTTCTACCCTCGTGTGAGCCTGCTCTAAATAGTATGATAAAGACTTAAACGCATATGCTCCCCACGGAAATTGGTTCCAACTACTCCAATTATCTACCAAAACAAAGACCCAACTCTCGATCTTACGTTTTTCAGAAAACCCTAACACAAAGCTCCACATGGCTAATATGTTGGCCACTCTCAAATACAATTCATGATTATTCTGGTGAACTAAACCAGCCTTAAATTTGTTTAATAACTGCTTAGCTGTGATAGATTGACCATTACAGAACAACCTATACACCGACGAATCAGAAGGATCATGATCAGCACATGGATCAAAATGAGTGGGTCCAAATGTCAAACCGGTCACTAGTGCAAACTCACCCACCCCTAAAGAAATAGTCTGCCCACCAATATGAAACCATAAAGCTTTTGGGTCGGGACTTGTAATTTGGTAACTTAACAGTTGCAGTAATGGCTGCGAGGCACTAGGTCCATTTTTTTTCCACATTAACAAATTTCCAAATGGGCCATTCATAAAACTAGTAACCAAATTATCACCCC
>JAPKLW010001613.1:0-38008 GCA_026898455.1 Plectranthus barbatus | reverse complement strand
TTGAATTTATAAAATTAATTAAAACTATAATAAATTAAAATTATAAAAAATAAATGATTAGCAAAATAAAATTTTATTAAAAAAATAAAAATATATGTTGTAGCTCACAGAAGCTCACCATAAGGTGGACAACATATCATTTCTCTAGGAAAATATATTATAGAATTTTAAAATTAGAGAACTATATCGCCATTTTTAATTTTGCTAGGAAATCATATCCTTATTTGCAGACTTGTCGGTTAAGTGTCATGTGACAGTGATTTGGCATTAACTCACTATCATGGCGTCACATCAGTGTCATGTGGCAAGATGTGTTATTTTTATTTTTTATTTTCTAATTTAATTATTTATGTTTTTTATTTTAGAATTTTCAATAACATCTTATCTTTTTATTTAAAATATTACTGTTTAAACTATAAGTAATACATATTTCTTATTTTATTCATTAAAATACTATTAAAAATAAAATAATTAGTTGAAAAACAAAAATATAATTAGAAACATGTATATTTATTTTTTAATTTTGTAATTTAATAATATTTTATTAAAGAAAATAAAATAAAAATTATTAAATAATGAAATTATTATTATATAAAATATTAAAAAGTATTATTAAATAAACAAATATTTATTTTCTTAAATTACATAATTATTTTCAAACCTTGTGATATTAAATAAATATTACTTATTGTACATGGCGTTTATTTAATTTTCACTTGGCAAATGTTTAAAAAATAATAATTATTGAGGTTCGATTTGTGATGAAATAGGAACCCTTGGAATTTATGAGAGATAAGAGAGAAATAGCTAAGGAAAAATGAAATAGCACGATTTTATTATCAATGACGAAGTATCAATCCGGAATTCTCAGGAACACACGCGTAATAGTGGAAAAAATATGATGAAAATGATCTATCGGCTTCCCTTTTATAGTTCAAGGGGAGCCGTTACAACCCTAGCGAGTTTCGGGGGTATTTCCGATTTTCTTGGTGGCTGTTGCAGGTGGTGGCCGTTGCGTCTTCTTCGGGGTCGTTGATAACTCTCGTAAATAGTTATTATTTCTACTATAATTAGGTTAAATATGCCTAGAATTAGGTCAACTAAATAGGATAATTAGTAAAAGTTAGGTTAATTAGTTGATGTGTCTTATCTTTGTCTATTTGGTGGTGTTTAGTTTAATTTATGAGTTTTTACAATGAATTGTTTAAGTGTTGCCACAAGTTTTATTATGCTGGAGCCTAGCAAAAGCATGCCGAGAGGAAGTGTTGTTGCAGCATGGGAACCGCATGACTTACCTTCTGAAAAAGCAGTTTTGGGACCACTTGCAGACAAGATCTTCACACTTTTCAGATTGTGTCTCAAAAGCTGGACATGTATCAACCGTGTGAGCAGCCATAGCTGGAAGGCAAGATGAAGGGCCACGTGTAGAGAAGAGATGGAGTTGAGCTGAAAAGGGAACATATTTTGGCAAGGGAGAGAAAGAATACACACACACTGGCACATTTTGAGGAGAATAGGCGTGCAAGAGAAGCAAGGAGTTCGTGTGAAGTTGGAGCTGAAAACTGTGGAATTCAGGATTTGTCTTGATTTTATTTTGATTTTAAGCAAGTATTCTGTGTTAGAGAATGGTTAGGAAGATGAACTTGGTGACCATTTTCTATTTTCTATTTTCGAACATGAGCTAAACTCTTTATGCTTGGGTTGTTGACTTGTTTATTTACTTGAATATATTTTCAACTCTGTTCTTACCTCAAATCTGGTGTTTGATTATGGTTTTAGTATGTTTGATTCCTTGAACACGACAATGGGAAGGAATATATCACCCAGGGAGACCAAAAGGAGATCTAGGCTTAGAAAATCATAATCGACCTTGATTCTTGATCTATATTACTTGTTAGACTACGTGCACTTGCGTATTAAATTATAACACATCATAGCACACAACAATCGTTCAGCTAGGGTTTCGAGCTTTATCCCATCAGGCGCCTTTCCTACTGGTGGCGCGAAGGAAGTGGCAGTGGTTCCGATTTCAGCGGGTAGTTGGATTAGGTTTCTGCCGGTCTTTGATCACCAGTAAAATAGCCAGATTAATTATAGAATAATGGAGCAAATAAATTTATAAACCCTAAGGTTGTTGAACCCACAAAGACTGTATAACGAGACTATTCTATGTACTAGTCATAGTTTTCAAACCACAATTGTTTGAGTAAATTGAAAGTAGGGGTTTTGGTTTTGGAATTTAAAGATGACAATGCAGAAAAATAAAGGGTTTTGAAAACAGAATTTAAAGATACAAATTCTAGAGCAGATAATCAAATCACCGACATGCAAAATTCATCAACTCATCAATGGGGAATAAATCAGATTCAAATGGATAAAATTCCTTGTTAGGCAATTAAACCCTAGATTACTAATGAATGACTATCTTCTCTCGGTCTCAAGAACACCACATTAGCCAATCCCAATAATTATCATATTTTAATCCTACAATTAATTCTTCATTTTGAGACAGAAAACAATTGCATTCAATTCTCTCTTCCTATTACTAATTTTCACCTCCAGGTCCTTCAATTAATAACATGCAAACCTAGATTAATTTCATTTCTCGATCCTTCATTAATTCTAGATTTGATTAAATAAAAACCAAGAATTGAACCGTGCTATTGAGTTGAATCATTCATACATGCATCAGAAAAGATTATCAAACCCTAGAATCTGCTAGGGTTTCAGGCCACTAAACATGGATAGAAATAAAGCAAACATTCTATTAGAATTCATAAATTACCTTACAAGGAAAATAGGAGCCTTGAAGGTCTTGGAAATCTCCATTGCTATAAAATTCTAAGTGTAAACAATGATAAAAGATGATAATTTTCGATCCCTAAGTGAGTGGCATTTATAGAGGAGTGAAAACATCTAAACAAGGTATTGGAATAAAATATAAAAAATAACCTAACTGGGTGAAATTCCCTTCTCCGGCCTCTGTGTCGATCGACAGGGAGCCTGTCGATCGACACACATGAAATGTGTCGAGTCCTCTCTTCATTGTGTCGATTTGTCATTGTCTGGCCTTCGATCGACATGGACCACTTGTGTCGAGCCTTCTCTTCTGCAGCTGCTCCCGATCGACATCCATCCTTTGTGTCGATCGACATACACCCTCTCGGTCGACACAGAGGTTGTACTTCGGGTTTTTGGCTTGTCTTCCTCGTCGATCGACTTCCCGTGTGTCAATCGAAACAACACCTCTATCAAACTCAGCTCTTTTCACCTTTTGATCATTTTAGCCTAAAAAACCTACAAAACTTAACATAACAAGCATAACATCCTCTATAATGCACCCATGCACAAAAATAACTAAAATCCTAACCTAATTACACTAATACAAAATAGGAAAACATGGATAAGTGAGTGTAAATATGAGCTTATCAAACCCCCCAAACTTGAATGCTTGATTGTTCTCAATCAAAAGAAAAGAAAGAAAAAAAAATCTCATGCAGTTGAAAGTGCAATGCCTTACAAGATTCATCACCTTCAAGAATAAAAATTCCACATCACAAGCAATTTGAAAGAGATAAGAAATCCATCAACTGCATAAGACTCACAAGACAATATTTTGCTCATTCACACAAGTGTTAAGTTTTCAATGAAAACACTCACAACATGTATGAAGAAATTTCTACCATAGGCTTGCAAAATTTATAGAATCTCCACTGCACAAATGTGCACACAATTCAAGAATCAGAAAGGACTTTTCATTTGGTTGTAACGTAGGCTTTTTGTGAAAGGTAGAGAAATATGGTCAAGTGACTTAAAACAAGTCAAGTGCGTCCACATCATCAATCTTTACTCACTCCTATTATCTTCATCCACCCATCTCCTAATATATTTTCAACACGAACCAATGCTCTTTCTTTTTCTTTTCTCTTTCTTTATTTTTTCTTTTCTAATCCTTTTATGCTCTATAATTTTTTCTTTTGAGAATGAGCTTATAAGGATACAAACAAACTTTTCTCTTTTTTTTTTTCTTTGTCTAGAGCCCAACCTTCTTTTGTTTACCAATAAAAATTTCTCATCCTCTTGTAACAATTATATTTATTTCACCAAAATCTTATAGACAAGATACAATTCACCTCATTTATAGCACTCTCTTATAGACAAGATAAAACTATAATTTTTTTCTAACTCATAGACAAAGAAAGAAAAAGTAACAGGCTCAAAGGGGCTATTCTATGGATAAAATATCACAAGGGACTGTGTTTGGGATAATTTGGCTAATAAAGATGGCCTAAAATTATTTTCTATCCTTGTGGACACTATGCAGTCTCGAAACAGAACAACAAGTTCTAGAGAAATGAAAACATATATGCGAATCTCACATGAAACAAAAATAAGGCTCAAATTCTCACTTGGGTTCAATTTTTCTTCCACAATCAATTTCAATCCACTCAAACATCATGCAAGTGTAAGTTTCAATTCAATCCTACCATGCGGTATTCTACATTCATAGGCAATCAACCACAATCAAAATCAAATCAAACTCATCCTTAATCGATTTCAAACTCACACTTGGTTCAAATAAGTTCAAAAACTCAACAATTTGATCACACTATATCCATATTTTTTTCTAGGCATAAATTTAAATAACATAAAGCAGAATAAATAAAAGGATAAAAAAGTTCGAATTCTTGTCCACATCCCCCAAACTTATTTCAAACTCGAAAATTAGAAAAAGTTTGAAAATTAGACAAGAATAAGAACTAGTACCTGACTGTTGATCTCAGACATCAACGTTTTTATCCACCGGAGGATTCAACATTACTCGACAAAGGCTTGTTGCTGCTGGCACTCTGTGTCGATCGACAGGCTGTGTGTCGATTGACACAGAGCCTTCACGTTGACTCCTTCCATGAGTCGAAGTGTAGCTCGGTCGAGACCTCTGTGTCGATCGACATCAGGCATGTCGATCGATACAAGGTCAATCCTCCATTTTTTTTGAAAATAAACACAAATAACATAAAATCAAAAAATTAAAACAAAACAAAAGAAATTTAAATAAAGCATTTAAAAGGTTGGGTTACCTCCCAACAAGTGATTAGTTAACGTTGAAGCTCGATAGTACCTCTTTTTTAAAGTCCATGGAGGATGGGTACGGACATGCCTTCCTCGAGCATCAACCATGTAGACCAACCGATCTTGAATGACAGCAGTGAGCTCGGGGTAAAATGGTGTAATTGACAATTTTGCCATCCCATTCCCTTGCTTCCATTCAATGGCATCTCGGTCTTCCATCTCTTCCTCGGTTTCCTCCACTTCGTCTTCAGAGTCTTCAATGGAGGTGATCCAATTGTATTCGGATTGTTGCCGAATTTTGTCAAGCGTGAATGTGATCTTCTCATCATTTGCTCGTAGTGTGATTTCTCCACCTCGGCAGTCAATCAGTGCGGCACTTGTGTCCAAGAACTCTCGTCCCAAGATGAGGGGCATGTTGCTATCCTCCTTCATGTCAAGCACTACAAAACCTGCAGGGAAAATTAGATGGAACATCCTCTAATATACCTTTGGGGAGAGACACAGATCGGTCTGCCATCTACATTGTGATTGTAGTAGGCCTCATCTCTCCAATGTTGAGGCGCTTGTAGATGGAGTATGGCATCAGATTGATGCTGGTATCAGTGTCGCACAACACCTTTTGAAATTCGATCCCTCCGATCTCGACTGGAATCGAGAAGTACCCTAGATCACTCCTTTTGATTAGAATCTTCCTCTCAAGGAGTAGGTTGCACTGCTCATGAAGCTTCACAGTTGAATTCTCCACAAAGTGTTTCTTTTCACTCATCAGCTTGCGAAGATACTTCATGTACCCCGGGATCTCTCTCAAAGCCTCGATCAATGGTAAGTTAATACTTACCTTCTTCAAATTCTCCACAAAACTCGAGAACTTGGAATCCTTCTTCTGCTTGGAGAACCGTTGAGGAAAGGGCATCAGAGGTGTTGGAGCAGCTTTAGAATTTGGATTGTTGAGTTGGGGTTGCCCCTGTGTCGGCCGAACTACAGGTGTGTCAACCAGCCCTCTGTGACGATCGACAGGGGATGTGTCGGTCGACACACCCGCTGAATTCCTGTCGATCGATTCTTCATCTTCACTCGACATGCCTTCTTCTTCTTTTCCTTTGTGTCGATCGACACCGGGTGTGTTGATAGAAACAGAGGGCATTCATGTGGGAATTTCCTCATCTTCTCTCCCAAACTCATTTTGGGGCATCATCGAGCTTGTGTAGTTAGTTCCGGACCTCAAATTGATTGCCTTGCACTTCTTTTGGTTCTTGGGGTTTACTTCGGTGGTGCTTAGAAACTTCCTTTGCTTGTGTTGCGTACCAAGTGAGGTAGCAATCTGACTGACTTGCGTCTCGATTATCTGCACATGCTTCCCAAGTCTGCCCACCTCAATGTTAACTCCTGCCACTTCTTGCTCGATTTTTCCAACCCAATAGTCGGAAGCTTTGATGAACTTTTGCAACTCGTCGAGGCTTTCCTTCTTCTTCTCCACGATCTCACCATTTTGGACATCAAACCCCAGTGGAGGGTGTTCGGCACCTTCAGGTTGAGCATATGAGAAATCTGGATGAGCTCTCGGTGGGTAATGCTGGTATCCCCCTTGCCGGTATTTATTTTGATAACCTCATCGGTTCATGTAGTTCACGTCGGCGATGGGATCAACCCGTGTCACAGAAACACAAGCAGCATTAGATGTCAGTTTCTCCATCTCCCCCTTGAGCTTCTCGATCTCCTTCTTGAGGGTGTCATTTTCCTTCTTCTCTACTGCCCGAACTTGAGATCTCCTTGGATTGGCCCATTGTTGAGTATACAAGACCATCTTCTTGAACAACTCGAGGGATTTGTCGGCAGATTTTCTCATCACGGATCCTTCGGCTGCATTGTCCACTGATTCTTGAGATCTCTCATTCATCCCTCGGTAGAAGATATGGGCCTGCTCCTTGGTGTCAACTCCATGGCCCGGACAACTTCTCAGTAGCTCGTTGAGCCTGCTCCACGCTTCAAATAAGGACTCATCCATTTTCTGGTGGAACTGCAGGATCTCCATATTCTTTTAAAGATCACAAAAGGTGGAAATAATGCGGCTAGGAATTCTGCTCGGAGATCTGCCCAAGTGCGGATGCTGTTGCAATCTAGGACTGTAAACTACGTCCGAGCCTGATCCCGAAATGAGAAGGGAAATAAGCGCAGACGGATCACATCTTTGCTAACTTCATTCTTCTTGATGGTCTCACACACCTCCACGAACATTCGGAGATGAGTGTATGGACCCTCTACCGCTCAGCCACCAAATTGGTTTTGTTGAACCATCTGAATTAAGCCAGTTTTGAGTTTAAAGTTATTGGCAGTGATACCAATAACAAATCCCTCATTTTCGGGCTGTGGTTTGTATCTCCTTGCCATGGCATTTGGGTCCTCATCATCGGAGTCCTCTTGGCGCCGCCTTTCATGTTCTCGTTCTCGTTATCTTTCTCTCCTTGCAGCCTTGGCTCTCTGTGCTTTTAGCTATCAGTTGCTTGATTACTTCCTTCATCTGGTTAACCTCTTGGACTAAAAGAAGGCACCCCTTGTTGTGATTTGAGTATCAGGTTCTTCCAAGGGTGGCATCTCTGCGTCGTCTTTACGTGCTGATGTTGTGCTTGCTCCATTTTGATGATTGTTCTTTGATTTTCCTCCTCCGGACTGTGGCCTCGATTTCTGGGTCGAAAGTTTCGAGTGGTTTGCCCTAAGCTCTCGTGTTTATGCAACCTGAGAAAAGACACGCAGAAAATCAGCATCTGTGTCAATCGATAGGGGCCCTGCCGATCGACACGCAGGATGCAGCTGTGTCTGTCGACACTAAGCGTGTCGATCAAAACAGATGCAAAACCCAGAAAATTACTCATGCACACCAAACACGAAAATTAAAAACAAAAATAAACTAAAAATTCAATCCAATAAATTTAAAACAAACTAATAATAAAACAGAATCTAACAGTCCCCGACAACGGCGCCAATTTGATCACCAGTAAAATAACCAGATTAATTATAGAATAGTGATGCAAATAAATTTATAAACCTTAAGGTTGTCGAACCCACAAACACTGTATAACGAGACTATTCTATGTACTAGTTATAGTTTTCGAACCACAGTTGTTTGAGTAAATTGAAAGTAGGGGTTTTGGTTTTGTAATTTAAAGATGACAATGTAGAAAAATAAAGGATTTTGAAAACAGAATTTAAAGATACAGATTCCAGAGCAGATAATCAAATCATCAACATGCAAAATTCTTCAACTCAGCAATGGGGAATAAATCAGATTCAAATGGATAAAATTCCTTGTTAGATAATTAAACCCTAGATTACTAATGAATGACTATCTTCTCTCGGTTTCAAGAACTCCCATTAGCTAATCCCAATAATTATCATATTTTAATCCTAGAATTAATTCTTTCTTTTGAGACATAAAACAATTGCATTCAATTCTCTCTTCCTATTACTAATCTTCACCTCTAGGTCCTTCAATTAATAACATGCAAACCTAGATTAATTTCATCTCTCGATCCTTTATCAATTCTAGATTTGATTAAATAAAAATCAAGAATTGAACCGTGCTATTGAGTTGAATCATTCATACATGCATCAGAAAATATTATCAAATCCTAGAATCTACTAGGGTTTCTAGACACTAAACATGGATAGAAATAAAGCAAACATTCTATTAGAATTCAAAAATTACCTTATAAGGACAATAGGAACCTTGAAGGTCTTGGAAAAACTCCAATGCTATAAAATTCTAAGTGTAAACAATGATAAAAGATTATAATTTTCAAGGAAATTAGGGGTTTGGTGCAATTTTCCACGCCTTCTTAGGAGTTGCCAAGACTTATCAGTAAGGTGATCCTTCCAGGGTCTCGATCGCGCACCTACTTGAACGACCTGCTCATGTAAGGTGCGCGAGGTGCCGTTCCGGGTGAGGCTTTGAGGTGCGTGGCTCTCCTTCGTGACTAGCTGGCTTTAGCCGCATTCTGCATATCTTGAAGTATCTGTTGGACGTACCTTGTAAGCTTCAACTGCAAGCTGCACCTGCGCAGCTCCGATAAATTTCACGGTGTTTGTGGCCGATCGATAAATTTCAGTCGATGTTCGGTTCGGCAGTGGACCTGTTTCGGGCGGTAATTGGTGTTCAGATTTTTGGTGGTCGGTATCCCTAAGACTAGTGCCATTGGTGACCTTGCACCAAAGTCACTAAATTAAATAATAATAAACAAGTTTTAAACAAATTAAAAATAAAGTATAACTGTTTGAACATGTGTTGCAGATAAACTTAGTTCGTCGATGTTCTTATTCTAAGCGTCGTACACGTGTAATGAGGGAGCTTGTGATATCCCATAATTGAAACAAAAAAGAATTGAACTTCAATATTCATTTAATTAATTATTAAATTATATTTATTTCAATTTTATGGTGTTTGTATTTATATTTTATCAATTTGTAGTATACTTTTTATTTATCAAGTGAATTATGAATTTGTAACATAATAATTTATTTATAATTATGTGTTTGAGGTTTTTGTTAATTTTTTATAATAATAAAAAATAGAAAAAATAATATTTAATAAAAAAAATTAGATTGAATTGAGTTGCTTATGAGAAATATAAATAATATTAGTGGTAGGTTGAGTAGTGGATGAAAAAAAATAAATATTTTATTATTAGGTTGGATTGGAGACCAGTCACTAATGAGATAGCCTAATAAATAATGGGATAGTGATCAATTTAATATTTTGATTGGATCATTCCTAATTAACTGGATTAGATCCCCGACTATTAAAATTAATTTACTTTTTTACTCCCTCCGTCCCGGCTGAATTGTTCCGGTAACTTTGGGCACAATAACCAAGGAGTGTGAGTGTAAAGTAATTTGAGTGGAATTAATATTTTATTGTTGAGTGTGAAAAAGTTACCTTTTTAAGTAATGAGATAATTGAGGTGGGACAGACGAAAAAGGAAAGTGGGACAATTGAGGTGGGACGGAGGGAGTAACATATTTCACCAAATTTCAGGAAAAATGGACTTCAAATGTATTCTTATTAAATTAAAAGGGCTAAGCAATAAATTTAACAAGTTCAGTGGTGAAAATGTAAATTCACGAAATAGCATTACAATATTGTAGTCAACAGCGCAGAACGGAAAACGTTGAGTGGAAAAAGAAAACCGTTGAACGAAAAGTCGAGGGAGAAAAATAAAATTCGAACAGCGAAGCAATCGCATGCGTAGTTTGCTGAATTTCCCTAAAATCCATCCCCTCAATCCCTTCCGTGATTTCATTCGTTTCTCGTATACGTATATGAAGAAGATGAAGGTTGAGAGGGAGAGGATTATTCAGAATTCTTGACTGAGATTTTCTCCTGCACAACGGCGAGATCGTCGACGGGTGGTCGGGTTGTTATACGAGTCTAATCTGTTCGCTTCATCGGAAACTTGAAAAAAAATAATGATAATTTGGTTGAAGAAATTAGGGATCGCATTTGGTTCCTCGTTTTTATGGCTGGTTTGCTTCATTTACTTCACACAGGTTCACTCCCATTTTTCTAATCTCGTTGATTGCGAATGCTTTTTTTTTTTTTTTTTTGTATTTTATCTTTTCGATTGAGTTTTATGAGATCTTTGTTTCTTTTTTCATGTTAACTGATATGTAACCGTAGTCGTTCCGGGAGGAGTGATTTGCGGTTATGTTTGAGTTGGTCGTGCCTGAAAGCATGTATATCGCATGCATTAGTGTTTCTGGAGCATATAATGCATCCATGTTATTTATTTATTTTTAATTTTTTCCATGCCTATGTGTGTGTGTGTTCCCTTACCTTATACGCCCGTGTTTTGTTGTGTTAAAGTTACAGTGTACAAATTCTGATTGTATAGTATATTGGTTGGGCCATCGGTTTTTCCATTTGGTGAATGTTGTCAGCAAAGTTTGTATGAGAAGTTACTCGTAAGTTGCATAATGGTGTTGTTGATTCCCTTTACTTTGAGGGAAAGAAACTAGGGCACGATTATTGATTCTGTTGTTGAGTAGTCATGCGGATTGAAGAACCTGGTGACTTACAATGAGTTTCAAACATACTCGTCATGATTATCACCAGTTTCTCATTCTTTAGCAAGTTAATCTTGATACATAACCATGGGGGGCTGGTAATGGTTGGTGAAAGTATTCATTTGTACTTGTTAATCACCAACTACACTAAAGTTATGAAGGAAAAGAAATCTAGGAAGGCTTTCATCTTGAAGGGATTTCTAGCTATGTGTTAATATTCCAGTAGCACAAATATTATGCTTGGATATTTATTATTTACCACCCTTTTGGAGATGGATTAGAAGATAAAATCAAAAGGAAAGCATGGTAAAAACTTGTGTATGTCACTGGAACCTGGCATATAGGAATTTAAGCCCTTTTCATAGGCTTGACACTATGGGAATGCTTACTATCATGGGTCAATTGAAGGACTTCTGCCATATGATCTAACTGGGAGTTTTCAATTGCTTATGAAAATTAGTTGGGAAGTCATATTTTTGTTTATTGAGGTTCCTGTAAGTAGCATAGCAAATGATTCGAAGTTACTTTTCTGGTTCTTTCACGTGAAGTGATTTCTTCATAATATCTGCTTTCAAACTGCCTATTATGAAATTCTCTGTATAAGACAGTCAAGCTGTCACTTAAAAGTCACACATTGTACATCCCTGACTTCTATGAGATTACAATTTGGACCTGATTCCCGTAAACAGAAACTAGAGCCAGAGTCGCTCCCAAATAACTAAAATCATTCACTTTATCCTGGAGTTGGAAGTAAGGGATTGGGTTATGTGGAAGTGAGGGATTGGGTTATGTGGCGTCTTTGATAAGATTTTACACCCTTACAATGCTTGAATTATTTCTTGTGTTCACTGAAAATATTCGTTCTACATCCTAAATTTGGAATATGACTCTATTGAAACAGGGCTTTAGATCATTTGTATGGACTGCAGTGTCTTACCTTCTAAAAGACAAGCTAAAGCTATCGCCCTCAGCATCCCAGTTTGTGACCTCAATAGCTTTTTTCCCTTGGAGTATCAAACCATTATATGGGTATGGGTCCTATTGCACTTCATTTGTGATGTTAGGGTTTTGTGAAGATGTGTTCTCGTCTTTGTTTAAAGAAATTTAATGTTCCACCGACTTGTCTTCTCAAGTTCTTTGTCTTTGTTTAATACCTCATTATATGTCAATTAATTTTAGTTAGAGAAAATTGGCAAAAAAGGGGCAAGGAACAGATGGCACGGTTGACATAAAAGCTTGTGCATTTAAACTTTATCCAAACGTCAGTTATTAGTTCAATATAGAAAACCGAACGCTCTACTGTATGCTACAAACTGTAATAACCAACATCTGGAGGTATTATTACTATAATCCAGGGTAAAGTTGAGTATGAACTTTTGTTTATGAGAGAAGTGGTTGCATTAATAAACAAAATTTTAATGATCCCTGTTTACTGTGTGCTATGAGCACATTTTTGATAGTGGTGCTTTATCATTCTACTTTGCTTATGTAATATTTGTAATTTAACATTCTACAATTGTCGCTTTATTATCTAGGACATAAATAACTGTTGAAACATGATTTTTGCGCTGCAGAATTTTGTCAGATTGCATACCAATTGGAGGGAGGAAAAGGATTCCTTACTTAATAATTTCCACATTATTGTCTCTTTTCCCATGGCTTATTTTGGGCATCGATGCATCCTCAAGGACTTCCAGAGTGCCTCTCATGATTCTTTTGACAATTCAAAATTTGGGCTCTGCAATGGCTGATGTTGTGATTGATGCCATGATAGCTGAGGCTGTAAGATTTGAGAGGTAAGTCTTCAAATGTGTGTTGTCTGCTCCCTTTTCCAGCATATCGTATTTTCTATCCATATGTTATAAGATCACAAATAGAAAAACGTTAATTGTTTGATCCATGAAAATGAGGCCTTCAAACTAAATTCTATTTGCTTTCAACCAAAGGTTTCAAATTTTGATCCCCGACCTTTGGGTAATTTAACTCAAACTTGAAGCCTAAATTACTCCATTTGGGTTACAGGGCAATAATGCATTAGTTGATAATACCAATTTGCCTCCTCCCTCTTTCTAAAATATACCCAGGAATTGATCTTCTGAGTTCCAACTTGACATGGAACTTTTTGGTTGTCACTGGCCTTACAGATGAAATATTCAGTTACAAAGACTAACTTATTTTATTAATTTTTATATGGAAGGATGACAAGTTTCAAAGACTAGGTCAAGTACCCTTATAAGTATAGGGTCAGGTACTCAGGTTGGATTTGTAAAATGTGAACTGTTATAGTTATTTAATATCAGTGAAAGAAGGCATATTATGGGTTTTTGTTTTTAGCTGTATACTTTTGATTGGTAAATGAAGTTCTCTGAATTTTTGTTTCCCTGAACATGAACTAAGGTCTTATGACTCTTGAACAGGGCCTCTTTTGCTGGTGACCTTCAGTCCATATCCTGGATGGCAATGGCTTTTGGAGGAATATGTGGCAGTTTAATTGGTGGATATACCCTTGACAATATACAAATAGATAAAATATTTTTGCTTTTTTCAGTTTTTCCTGCCATTCAGCTGCTTTCATGCGGTTTAGTTGAGGAAAGCTCAGTGGATGATGAAATATTTTCTGAGCATGCCAGCTCAAATGGAGCCTCTCACTTAATTAATGGCCAAGATTCTGATGAAGATTATTCGAGGAGCCAGAAGAATATCTCTGTCAAGAAGTCTGGAAAATCTAAATATAGGCGAAAGAGGGGGAAGAAAAGTGCAAAGCAAAGGTCTGTAACTGCTAAGGAAATGGAGGTCCAGGGATTTGCTATGGCAAAATGGCTCAAATCTTTGAAAACTGCCACATTTTCATTGCTTAGGGCTTTCAGACAACCAATGATTTTGAGGTAATTACTAGGACATTCTCATTGAGTTGGTTGTTTTTTTGTAAGAATGGAATGATCTTCAGTTTCATTTGCCACTTTAGCTGTCCATATGTGCTTTACCTGGAACATACACAACTTGGGAATGATGGTTTATACTTGTTTTGAAGTTAACAGTAGTTATAAATGCCATGCCACCAAAAGTAAAAGTGAGATTCTTAAGTTTGATAATGCTGAGACATAAAATTTCTGAGCATGCAAGTACAATTTTATGTGTTTAGTACTGATTTTATGGTTTCCTTGCAACCTAAAATTATTTTGTCAGTTCGTTTTTTGTTTGTGGATTAATAAACTGATAGTTTCTTTTATGCTCCTACTTTCCTGGGAGTGCAGGCCCATGACTTGGTTTTTCCTGGCACATGTCACTGTCCCAAATCTGTCGACAATCATGTTCTATTACCAGACAGAAGCTCTCAAATTGGAAGCATCATTCTTGGGCACAACTCGCGTCATAGGATGGTTAGGGCTCATGCTTGGAACCTTTATCTATAATCGTTTCTTGAAGAAAATGAAATTGCGTAGGATTCTCCTGTAAGTAGATCTTATACCTGGATTCTCTTGATTTATTTGGTAATACAGGACTCTTGCTCCATTATGATTCATTTGAGGGTTCTAAATTATTCAGGTGTGCTCAAATTGGTTTGTCTATTTTGTGTATTCTGGACGGAGTTCTGGTGTCGAGATCAAATCTCTCGGTAGGCATATCAGACAAGGTTATGGTGATTTTTGGATCAGCTCTATCAGATGGCATCAATCAATTCAAGTACGTATCACAGTTTTTGCATCTAATGGTATTCGTATTGTTGCAATTGAATTGTTTTGTGCTGATATCTGAATTCATGCATGCTCCCTTTGCATTTTGCTGTGTCTTCTCCGGCTCTTTTATCATGCGACCCACTCTTTGGAAAATCATTGTTTACATAATAGAGATTTTAGAAATTAAATTAAAATCATTAATATTCAAGCCTTGCCATCTATGATTGTAGGTTTATGCCATTCCTCATCTTATCAGGGCAACTTTGCCCACCTGGCATTGAAGGAACTCTATTTGCACTCTTTATGTCCATCAACAACTTGGGGTCGACAGTGAGCGCATTCCTAGGTGCTGGCCTTGCTTCAATTTTAAATATATCTTCCGGGAGTTTTGACAGCCTTCTTGTGGGAATCATTATCCAAGTTGTGTGCACTTTCATCCCCGTAGCCTTCCTATTCTTGATACCAAAAGATGCTACAGGCATATGAGCTTAGCATAGGTGATCTTGCTGGCTTGTTTTGTAGTCAGGACCAGCTATTTAGATACATAGATGCCTTGATATGATTCCATTGAAATTTTAGACTTCTGGAAATTTCGGTCTTTGTAGAAAAAAACTTGGGGACAGGTTACATTCGTCACAATAGCATGAAAATTCTTTTTGTAGCTTCGGACGGAGGTAGGATCCTTGATGTCCGGCTGCAGCCATTTTCAGAGAGTTGATCAATATACTGATACTTGTTGTACCCTTCATGAAATCAATATCATTTTACTACAGTTGGTACGTTATTTATTTTATACGGTTGAATTTTATTTTTTAATATGCATAAGAATATTACTCCCTCTATCTCAATTTATTAGTCATATTTATCTTTTTGGTCTGTTCTACTTATTAGTTCTGTTTCTGTTTTTTAAAATGATAAACTTTTTTACACTCACTAATAAATTATTAATTACACTACACTCACAGATATTGATTTTCGTGTCATTTCAATTGGGGACTAATAATTAGGAATGGAGGGAGTACATTTTATTATTTACTTTAAGACAATATGCACACGAGGTATATTTTGTGATTAAATGTTATAAGTTTGTTCCCTACTCGAAGCGCAGTGGTTTATACGCCATAGTTGTAATCTTGAAGTGCAATGGTAGTGGTAAGGTGTTAGGAAATTTGTTAGAAATTTCTTTATCTTTTTTGTTTTGGTGGGTCACAATATGTAAAAGCTATTCCAGTATCTCTCTAGATTAGTTTCAGTACAATATAAAATGTAAAGTCATATATAGGCTTGTTATCGAGTTGTAAGCTGGAGCTGATCAGAAAATTAGACTAATGAATTATTTAGATGTACAAGACTCAACAGACTAAGATTCAAATCAAACTTACAAGTCTGGGATACATGAGTCTGGGACTAACAAGTTTGGCTATACCAAGTATAGTACTAACCAGTACCGGAATGACCAACATGGGACTCATCAATCTAGTTACCAAACTTACTAGTCTGGGACCAAGCGTATACTGATTAATGACGTCACCAACATGGACTTGCAAGTATGGCGGTATCAACATGGAATTTAAGTTCTAATCCCCGCACTTAGAGACAAGAATAATAAGATTGAGGAATGATGCTGACAAGAACAGACTTTAAGGATTGAAGATTTCTTAAAGTCTGCAGGCCCAAGACTTCAGTCTTGATACCTTAGACCACCAATCTAAGGATTCTTAGACTGACAGACTGCTGTTCCGACAAAAGGTGAACCAGTCACCATCGCCGTCAGAAAAAGTAGCAGAAAAGCGGGAAAGTGTTGTACCTTTCCAGGAAAGCCGAACTACCAGTGCAAAAGACAAAGAACATCAGATTGGTAAAAAATCTGATGTGTCTAACATAGGACTTCAACAGAAGAATGTTACCTAACCAATTATTCTTTTGCGAGCTTGCAGAAACTCTGTCAAATTCTTAACTCAAAGTTAGAGGCATTCAAAAGCTTTTTCGTGTGTCACCGCTGTGGACACGAGACTTAGACCAATTTGTTCTTGAGGTAATCCTGCTAATCTTTCTCTCCAAAAAAGATTACAACAGTCAAGTACGCTCTGCACCTTGACTCTCACGAGCGATCTGCTGCAAGCATAGTTTCGGGAAAACTCTAAACACCCCATTTCGGCGACAAGGAGGCTGCGTGGTGTGCCCACACTCCGAAGAGCTACGAAAAGAAGGACGAGTAAGGACCAGATGAGTGAGCTTAAGGATCGGTGGACAAGACATTCATCGACGAGCGATAGATTGTAGGAACACTTGTGTAGTTATGATCTTAGTGGATTTCTAGACAACGAGTTTGAGGAGTGGACGTAGGACCTTCAGAGTCCGAACCACTATAATCCTTGTCTTATTTACTTGTTTTCTGCATTTTATCAGCTTACTAAATTTGAAACTCAACACTCAAGTGTTGTAGTATATAAACTGAAACTAACATAAAACATACTTGGACTTGAGTACATGAATTAAAATTTGACAAACCAAACTGACACGTCACCATTAGTTTGGATACAACAATTATTTCCGCTGTGCAATTTACAACTACTCTGAATAATCGGGACCAACAAGTGGTATCAGAGCGGCCAGTCCTTCTAGGCTTAGTCGTTTTGAGTCGCTTAGGATCGAGATCCTTTCCTTGCACACATTCTTTGTCTTATCTTATTAGCTTAGGTACATATTCAAGATGAATATTCCTTAGTTGCCTTCGTACAGTGGTGAGAAATATGCCATATGGAAGAAGAGGTCTTCTATACAACTCAAAAGCTACCATCCGAGATGGTGGACGTACTTGAGAGAGGACCGATCAAGATAACCAAGGTCCTTCCCCCACTCGGAGCTGACGACACCAAAACAGTAGAAAAGCCGTATGAAGAATGGACCCCAGAAGAAAAAAATAAGGAATTAACTATATTCCATTGCGTAGGAGGTTATTCTATCTTCCTTACCAGACACCTTGGTTAAAGAAGTCATGCAGTTCGATAGCACAAAAGAGATATGTGACTATCTCGACACGCTGTGTCAGGAAACTGACCAGAAGAAAATGAATAAAGTACAAGTCTGTGTTGATAAGTACGAGTCCTTCCAGATGCTACCTGGAGAATCAATTAAAGCGATGGAAGCTTGATTCAACGCCATAGTCAGTGAGCTCAAGGCATTGGATAGGGTCTATTCAAATGCTGACCTCAATGCCAAAATCCTGTCCAAGATGCCCATTGGTTCGTCAAAACAACCGCGTTGAAAGAAAAAAATCTTTCCAAGATGACGATTGTTATGATTTTTGTTAGAAAAATCCTTCCTTTACCTTTTGTGTTTTGGTGGGTCAAAGGATGTAAAAGCCATCTTAGTCAGTTTTTCAGTTTCTAGAGTTCTAAAATTGTAATCCTTGTATAAGATCAATCGATTGTAATAGGACTTAGTGGCTGGAGACCGAGCATAGAAAATGCTCGAGAACTGAAGAAAAGTACGTGCTTGAAACTTGGTTTTCACCAAGTATGGCCTTAACCTAAACTGAGTTTGGATACTCAGTATAGGGTTTTCCATTCTGACTAAGAGAAGTCAGTATGAGGGTTTTCCATACTAACTAAGGGAAGTCAGTATGAGGGTTCACCATACTGACCATGGAAAGTCAGTATGAGGGCTTCCTATACTGATTATGGAAATTCAGTATAAGAGCCTCTACGTTGAAAGCACAAGCTATTCGAAGACATTCAACCTCGGTCAGACTTTGGCATATTCATGCCTAAGTAAAAGTCAGTACGAGGATATCCAAACTTGGATTCCTCATACTGAAACTTAGTTTGACGCAAAGTTAGTGAAAAGTACACTGACACAGCAGAGCAGACCTATAGTATGGGCTATGATTGGACGATTTTTCCCATAAGTCTAACGACTGGATTAATGTGTCTAATGGGCAAAAATTCAAAATGCTCGAGGATTCCTCTATAAATAGGTCTGCCCCTCAACCTTTAATGGTTACGAATTCTACCCAACAAAGAGCATATAACTAAGCTACCACTCTGCTAAAACTCTCTAAGTTTTCGTGTTTCCATACACGAGACTTGAGTTTCTGACTCAAGTTGTTACTCCCTGCTACTCTCTCTTAGCACGAGGCTGAAGCTTTATAGCTTAAGCTACTCTTTGGTGAATATATCTTTCTAAGATATAGAAAGATATATTCATAGCAGCCAATTTCCTACTCTGGGATTCTGATTCTCACAGACTTTTGCCAACCACCTGAGTTCTGAGAAGAATAGCAAACATCCAACCACCAAGAATAAGGCTGCGGGGTGCCGTCCTCACTTCAACCTAAAGGCTAAGCGTACAAGGAGTTCCTAGGCGAGTGACCACAGCAGGCCGAAGGACGGAGTGTCGACTGGCTGTGTATAGATCATAAGGAGGCTTGTATTTTACTTAGTGATTATACAGACCAAGTGTCTGAAGAGTGGATGTAGGATTTTTAGATCCGAACCACTATAAAATATCTTGTGTTCTTTACTGCTTTCATTTAAGTTTCTATCTTTATTTAGTTTCGCAAAACTGATTTCCAAACCTTCAATACTTATCCAAGTATTGAAGTGTATATTTTGTGAAACTTACTTAATAACGTCAGACCTAAGCTTAACATCTTTTTAGTGCCCTAAACTAAGTTACTATCAGTTTAGGAGAACAAGTGCAATTTATATTTTCCTTCCGCAGCATATTACGTACTCTGATTTCGGGACCAACAACGACCAATTAATTGTTCGCCCAACTCCAAGCCCACGAGTGGGACATACAGATGGTGAACAAGAACGAGGCCATACAAGCAGCTAGCTCGCCAGACCCCCATGCTGAGGATGTAGCCTACTTGTCAAAGGGGACTTCAAATGGAAACCCAAGAAGCTATTCCAGACGGATCGACCAGCAGGTCAGTCAAACTCTCAATCGAAGGAGATCCCATCCACTTCTGGATCTCAATTAAAGGAAGGCAAAAACTTAATCGCCGAGCTAGAAGAACAGATGAGGAGACTGTTAAAACTCCTCGAGAAAGCTAAGGGCAACCAGGAAGCACCCAAGTCAGAAGAAAAGAGGTTCATGAAGCGAGCTCCCAGATCGTGCTTCCAGTGTGGTTCCTCCGAACACTTAAAGTTCGAATGTCCCTCGGTGGAAAAGGAGGAAAGAGAAAGATTGAAGAAAATCTTCGAACGGAGAGCATCCAGAGCAGTGGCCCAAGCCATGCTTACACGGACTGAAGTGCCAGATGTTCAAGACAATGATGATGACTATTATTCATAAGAGGATGAGGCTGACGAGGAAGCACTCCTGGCATTCATGGTTGTGTTCGGAGAGAAAGCTGAGCATGAGTCAGAAACTGAAGCTGAAATAGCGCTCACAGTTTCAAGTGAGCAGGTAACACTACTACCAATAGTTTATGAAACCTATGCATGCATTTTTGACGAATCTAAGTCGCATTACTCCGACTTAAAAAAAGTCACATTAGACATTCTAGCTCAAGAATTTCAAACTTTTTATGAATTAAAGAATGTCTTAGCCGGCGAAAATGCTTCATTGAAATTTCAAGTTTCAGTTTTGACTAGTGAGATTAAAAAATCTAGGTCAGTCACTGAGGAGCTGGAAAAACTCAAAGAGGCACACTCAATTATGCTTACAAACTGTTCGTGAGCTACTCGAATCTCGACTAGATAAAATCTCGGCCGAGCTCATTTATTAAATGAACCAAACTTGAGCATCATAGTATTCGACTCGTGAGCTCGTGAGCAAGCTCGTTAGCTAAAATTAGTAAGAAATATAAAATAATTAATCTTATAAAAGTAATATCTTTCATGATTCAAGAGTAACAATAATGATAAGTCTTTCTAATAATGAGAAAACTTAGAATTTGAGCATGAATATGATATTATTTTAGAAATAAATAACATTTTCTTTAAAAATAATAAAGGATATGTTAAATATATTCCACATTTAGAAAGTTTGCTTAGGCTCGATAAAGTTCGTAAACTTCAAGATGTTTGACAAAAAAGCTCAAAGCTTGACTCGATACTAAACGAGTCAAACTTCAGCACAACACTACTCGACTCGACTCGGTTCGATTACACCCCTAGCTACCAGCTCGACAGAAACGAACTGGTTGTGGCACAAAAGATTGAGCCACCTGAACTTTAAGACAATCAATCACCTAGCCAAGCACGAATTGATAGAAGGTCTACCAAAAGGGGTGTTCAAGAAGGAAGGAGTATGCAAATATTGTCAGCAAGGGAAGCAAACTAAGGCCTCCTTCAAGAATAAATCAGTCAGCCTAAGCACTACCCGAGTGCTAGAGTCACTTCACATGGGCTTATTCGGTACTGTAACTCCCCCAACCATCGGAGGCAAGAGATTCTCTCTACTAGTCGTGGATGACTACTCGCGCTATACTTGGATTAAACTTCTCCAGGTAAAGGATGAGATGAAGATCATCCTACAAGAGCTGATCATGCGAGTCCAGAACCAGAGAGAGGTGACAGTAAAGAGGATCCAATCTGATAATGGGATAGAGTTTTGCAACGAGCCATTGATGGACTTTTGTGCAGAAGTTGGCATTGGGTATGAGCGATCAACTCCAAAAACTCCGCAGCAGAACGACCTGGCAAAATGAAAAAATAGGACGTTGAAGGAAGAAGTCCGAACTATGCTGGCAGATAGGGGTGTAAATGAACCAAACTGTTCATAAGCTACTTGGATATCGACTCGATAAAAGCTCGTTCGAGTTTGTTTAGTAAAGCTCGTTTATTAAATGAACCAAACTTGAGCATCATGGTATTCGACTTCGTGAGCAGGCTCGTTAGCCAAAATTAGTAAGAAATATAAAATATTTACTTTTATAATAATAGTATTTTCATGATTTAAGAGTAACAATAATGATAAATCATTCTAATAATGCAAAAAATTTAGAATTTGAGCATGAATATGATATTATTTTTGGAATAAATAACTTTTTTTTTTCAAAATAATAACGAAAAACTTAAATATATTCTAAATTTAGAAAGTTCGTTTAGGCTCGATAAAAGCTCGACAAAGTTCGTGAACATCAAAGTATTCGATAAAAAAGCTCGAAGCTCGACTCGAAACTAAACGAGTCAAACTTGAGCACGACACTACTCGACTCGACTCGGTTCGATTACACCCCTACTGATAGAGACCAGCTTGAGTGAAAGATTCTGGGGCGAAGCATTGATGATGGCCTGCTACACGCAAAATCAAAGCAGCATCAATGACAGACTTCAGAAGACCCCATACGAAGTTTATCATGGTCGTAAGCCCTCCTTAGTGTAGGAACTGAATTTACAACAAATAACGTGAATTGTCTTTTATTACTTCAGTCGTTTGGATCGTTCTTAAGGTATAAAGATGAAATTAGATCGAATAAATCAGACGAACCCTATGCATGCTCCTAATATTTAATTGCAGAGGATGAATTTACATAATACCTGAACTCTGGCTTTTGATCTCTAGATCAAGATCGACAACAATGGATTTTGGATGTGGGGGATCTTGATCAATGTTGTGGTGTTCCAACAAATCTGATCTTCTGATCTGTTCCCTTGCTCCACAGAAATCTGGTGAGGATACGCTACTGAGTTGAATCAGAAGGCTGGAGAAATCGATCACTTTCTCCCTTCTGAATAGCCGTTGCCTCTCTCTCTCTCTCTCTCTCTCTCTTTTCTCAATTATGTACTGTCGTACTGAATTATGTATTGTGTGTTATCAATTATTGATGTGTTAGAGATAAGTGGCTTATATAGTATTAAGGTTTGAAAAACCCTAATTCTAATGGGCTCTAAGCAGTTTGTGGGCCAAACCAAGGATCAAATGCTAATAATAAAGTGGGCCCTCCTTATTAATTAACTCCATGTCCAACCCTGAATATAATTAATTAATAAAATATTATTTTACCTACACCACGGAAATCATGTTGAATCGCTCCTTTATTACCACATTATTTGGAACGGGTTGCATTAAACTTGAATGATCCTTATATTTAAGGTTCTGGACATTCATTAATTAATTTGGCTTATGACAATCAACCACAATTAATTAATTCTTATTTCCTGAGTAGTACCACTCACTCCTTTTCACTTATGCCTAAATTATATAATTTAATTTGTAGGGTTTAGCATAATGAACCTTGTGAGCTCCTCAGGGAATGTCCCCATCCTGAAATGAATATGATTACCTACATGTCCAGTCTAAGTTTCCCACACACAAACTGTCACACTCAAGATGCAGGTATAAGAGTACATGTAAGACTCGCCACCATAGCAAGTAAAAGCGTGGTCAACTTGTGCATGCCCCTTAGCCTTCCATTAGGTTTGAGATCATAATAAGTATCTAGAGATCTAGCGCATTCATATGTCAATTAGAATGACACGTCCCAATGTTGATCCCATCAATACATAAAGATATATCGACACATCAAGTAGCTAGGATAAGCTCACTTATAAACTGATGTGTCGCAGCCTAAATTGACAACCTATCTAGGACTATCTCAGCCGTGATACTGTTTATACCTCACTAGGTCAAACAATTCATATGATCCTCTGTGATCTCCTACACACCATATGATCATCCCTATAGGCGAGATAATAGGATATTATAGTTCGTATCGTATGCTTGTTATATCAGATAGCGACTATGTTGATGTAACACATTTATGAAGACCAGTGTATCAAACAAACACACTTAATCATAAATGCTTTTAGTATACAATCCCAACACTTAGTCCATCTTTGTGCTTTTGGTTCCCCGTGTTATGTTCATAACAATGACAAGTCGAAGTTAAATGCCTTTTCTCCCAAAGCTGATGAAGGCGTGTTTCTTGGATATGGACACCTTTCTCACAAGGGATATTAGTTACTTATCAAGACTACCAAATTTGTGGAGATAACATGTAATATTATCTTTGATGAGGCTACTTTGGTGCGCAGGACTATGAAAGAGCTGGGAGAAGACATTCCTGAGATCAGTGATGTTAATGAGCAGTCGAGCACAAATTCTTTCAATGCTAAACCAACTATCTCGACTAGATCTATGAAGGAATCATCTTTTCAACCAACACCCTCGATTGGCCATCAGAAAATCGAGAGGGTCGATGATGCAAACAATCTTGTTGAGACCTTGAATTCCATATCCCTAAAAGAAGGATTTAATTTAGGGGGAATTCAAACCAGCGTCTTCCAAGCTGATGATGCTGATGAAGATTATGAAGACACAGGAACTCAGACTGGCAGCTTAGAAGGCCAGGATGACGATTTAGAAGCTAGGACTGAAGGCGTTCAGGCTCAGACTGACATCGAGGACAAAACTGAAACTTAAGACGGAGTGCATATTGAAGATGGGGTCCAGACTGAAGACCAAGTCCAGACTGAAGTTGTTCATAATGACGAAGGTCAATCTTCCAGAGCTCAGACCTCCAGTTCAGACTGACTAAGGCGCAAATCATCCAACATTGGGGAATGAAATCTTCCTAGGAGATAGTTTCCTCACTAATGTGTCGGTTGCAGAGCTCACTTCGAGGAGTCGTTCATCCAACCAGTCCAGGTCGATGAGCTTCAGCGACCTAAATGGCTTCGCAACCATCTAGAAGATGATGTACTGGATAATGCGGCCAATCCAGTCCGGACCAGACAAGGAAGTGCTCTTCTAACGTGCTACATCTACCTAGAAGAACCAACTAAGGTAGCAAACGCACTTCAATAAGCAAACTAGATCAATGCCATGCAAGATGAGCTTGCAGAATTCACTCGCAACCATGTATTGGACTTGGTAGATTGACCATCACATTAGTCCGTGATTGGTACCAAGTGGGTTTTCAAAAATAAGTGAGATGAAGCTGGTAACCTAGAGAGAAACAAAGCCAGACTTGTTGCCAAAGGGTATGCTCAGTGCGAGGGGATCGACTTTGATGAGACCTTTGCTCCAGTAGCCAAACTGGCGGCTATCAGGCTGTTTCTGGCGTGAAGAGAGCCTTTCTCTATGGTGAACTAAAGGAGGAAGTGTACGTGGAACAATCTCCTGGTTTCGAAGAAGACAACCAAGTTTACAAGCTGCGAAAAGCACTTTATGGACTTAAGCAAGCACCGCGAGCTTGTTACGAGACTCTTTCCTAGTTCCTACTAAAAAATGGCTTTAGAAAAGGGAAGATCGATAAGAACTTGTTCTTAATCAAAGATGGTGACATTCTATTGGTCCAGATCTATGTTGATGATATCATATTCAGGTCGAAGAACTTGGGATTATGTGAGAAATTTTCCCAGCTGATACAGATTAATTTTCAAATGAGTATGATGGGCAAGATGACGTACTTCTTAGGACTACAAGTTCACCAGTCCAGCGAAGGGATTTCATCAATCAAAAGAAGTACACCAGAGACTAATAAGCTCGTATTTTGCCCCACTTATCACGTTATTTTCTTTATTATTTCTTGCATTTGCATTAGTTTTAGGTCAATAATTGAGCATAAACTGTTTATAGGGGACATTACGCTTGTCGTGCTCATATTTTGTAGGTTTGAGGCCAAAATCAATGAAAATCCGTACCGAAAGTAGTTGATGTTCAAAGAAATAGTCATGAATTCTTCCACATGTGGAATCTAAGATAATAGAGCATGGAAATAGAAATATCTTTGAGTTAGCTTCCCAAAGCAACTGGAATCGGGTCAATCAGAGTTTGGGAGCACAAGTTATGGCCAAAACCGTGAGACTGCGCAGAAGGAGTCAAATGCATAGATTTCGGGCGACACACAGGTTGACGATTGACATTCGCGTCGATTGACACCCGGGGTGTCGACTGACATGGGGGACTAGAAACGATCGACGGGAAGGATTGACAGGCACGTCGACTTGGCGGCTGTGTTGATCGACACCCGCGCTATCGATCGACACTGAAGACAAAAGGCCAAAAATTGCTGAAATTGGAGATTTTCCTTTCCCTCCTCTATAAATTGGAATAGGAAATTATAGCTCGAAAATTACATCCTATCTCTCATTATTCAGTTTTTATCTTTATTTTCTCCTTTAATTTTCAGCATTAAACCCTTTTATTTCCTAGTACTCTTTAATTTACTTGTTTCTTTGGATTCAAGACAATTGAAGGTTTAAGATTCCTATTTTCAATATGATTCAAGTAAGTTCCTTTATATTTCTTGCAATCTCTATTTTTAATATGTTAAGTTAGAAACCGTAACAGGTTATAGGGTTTTCTCCATCCTTTTTGGCATGTGTTAATTCAATTAATTCCAAACCCTAATTAACTTGGTTCAAATTCTATGGTTTTGATTCTTAAAATCTATTTTCAACTGAAGGATCGGGAGATGAAAATTGAATTAGGTTTATAGTTATTAATTTGAGACCGAGAGGAGATAATTAATAATAGAAAAATAGAATTTTGATACAACTGTTTTCTGTCTCAAAAAGAAGAATTAGTTGTAGGGTTTTCAAATCTGCATCTTTATCGAGGTTGACTAGTTTGTGTTCTTGAGACCGAGAGGTAAAATTCACTTTCTAGTAATCTAGGTTTTAATTGCCCAACAAAGGAATTAATTCCAAAATATCAGATTTACCACCTAAGTCATTATTTTGGATTTGGATTGATTGTTTATGCATGTTGAATTGGATTGATGGATTTCCCTGGAATCTGTGCTTTATATTATTGAATTTTATTCCCAAGTTATTTTCTATTTTGTAAACAAAACCCTTCTCAAATTTGGATTTCTCAAACAAAGAATTGATAAACTATATCCAGTACATGAAATATTCTCGTTGCACTGTCCCTGTAGGTTCGACAACCTTTGGGTTATTATAAATTTGTTTGCTCACTATATTATAATTAATCTGGTAATTTTACTAGTGATCAGAGACCTGATCAACAAGTTTCTTCTAGGAAAGACAAAGTCTATGAGTATTCCTATAAACACGAGTGTACAAATTACATTGGACAAAGAAGGAGAACCAACAGATCCATAAGCTTACAGAGGAATCATAGGCTCACTCTTATACTTGACAGCAAGCCGACCTGATATTTCCTATGATGTAGGTGTTTGTGCGAGATATCAAGCCAATCCCAAGAAACCGCACATGGATGCTGCCAAGAGGATTGTAAGATATTTGAAGTTTACTGAGTTACTTAAGATTTGGTATCCCAGAAGCGACGAGCTTGATCTCAATGGATACTCAGACTCAGACTTCGGTGGTTGTCAAATTGATCACAAGAGCACGAGTGGAACTTGTTAGTTTCTTAGACATAAGCTGATAACCTGGTTTAGAAAGAAACAACACTCGGTTGCAACGTCAACAACGAAAGCTAAATATGTTGTTGCTGCTAGTTGTTGTGCTCAAATTCTATGGATCAAATAATAGTTGCTTGATTATGATGTTGACACTGGATGTGTTCCCATCTACTGCGATAATAATAGTGCGATGTGCATCACGAAGAATCCAGTCCATCATTCTAGAACCAAGCACATCGATATTCGACACCATTTCATTCGTGATCATGTCGAGAAGAAGGATGTAAGCATGTAATACATCTGAACTGAAGATCAAATTGCGGATATTTACACGAAGCCACTTCCAGAAGCTCGTTTCAAGGAGATTTGTATCAAAATTGGACCCATGGAGTTTGATGAGATCTTAGAAGGTGAAGAATGAATCCAAGCTCTCATTCAGTTTCGTGCTTTGAAGAGTATGATTGGATTTCTGGAGATATGGAATAAAACCAAGTCCAAGATCTTAGTTTGGATTTTCCGAAGAAATTAGACTGGGACTTACTGTCAGTTTATGTTCGGATTTACCAGAATGATTCTTCATGCTCACTATTAATTAAGTCTGAAGCCTATCAGTCTAATTCTAATGATGATGCGTACTGAGTCTGAGTCCAGGCTCTCAGTCTATCATATAATGAATTTTTCATAGGATGAATTAACAAGTCGTATAAGTTTTTCTTTGCTAAACTGACTGGAGACGACGTGTAGTGGACTAAGACTGAGTCCAAGCTCTCAGTCTTCCCCTTATAAAGAAAATCTTCAAGTAGTGTCAGTACCATAGTCAGCTCAAGTTGATATGTAGCGAACTAAGACTGAGTCCAAGTTCTCAGTCTTCATAAGTATTGAGATTGAATATGGTGTGGTGCGAACTAAAGTTGAGTCCAAGCTCTCACTTTTCTTGAAGACTGAATAATGAAGGGTAGACTGACAAAATATTGGGACTGACGATTTATTTTGGAATCAATATCATAAGTCCAGACTGACATTGAAGGATCCCAAGCTTGTCCAATCAGTCCAGACTGATAACCAAAATAAAACGGAATATTTGAATCACAAGTTTTGCTTAGGCGATGTGCTGCTTTAAATGCAAAGGTGCCAAGCACAATCAACCCCAATCAACGGTCCAATGCTGATGCGGCACATCAACAAGTACATTGCTCGAGGACACACCCATGTCAGCACCTACGACTTTAGTCGTATGTTAAAATTATTTCAACCGTGGCCACTCTCTGTCGACCATTGATTTGGATGCTCCTACTTCAATCTGGACCGTCCAAGCTTGCGAGCACTGTTGTTGGTCCCGGATATCAGGGTATACTTTGGCAGCGGAAAATACGTAAGTTCGTTTCTTGCACTCTGCTGGTTACACAGCTGACTGGGACCTTGTCAGCTGGTAAGTCAACTGGCAACTGAGTATTCAGCTGACTGGCAGATAACTGGTGGTCATTCCCACGACTGGCGAAAATTGAGTCCAAGCTCTCAATTTGGTTAAGGTCGCCAGTCTGATCATCAAGTGGTATCAGAGCGGACGGTTCTTACAGACCGTTCGTTTCTGTGTCGCTTAGGACCGTGATCCACGTTTCCTTGCACTCTTGTTTGTTTGTCTGTTTGTCTAGCTCAGGTACTTCAAGATGAATATCCCAAAGCTAATGGACTACAAGACGGAGAAGCACTCTATATGGCGAAAGAGGACGCTTATCTCCCTGAAGAGCATCCATCCAGACATGAAAGATGTGCTGGAGACAGGGCCAATAGAGATCACCAAGATTCAGCATCAGCTGGGAGATCGTCCAGCTGCGGTGGTCCCAAAGCCCCAAGATGAATGGAATGCTGAGGACAGAAAGCGGAATCAGTTGGATTCCATTGCACATGAGCTGATCCTTGCGTGCCTTCCAGAATCGCTGATGGAGGACGCACTGCGGTTTGATACTACTAAGGGAGTATGGGATTTTCTTGATAGTTTATGTCAAGAAACTGACCAAATGAAATGCAACAAGGGTAACACTGAGCTGAAGATTACTCAAATCTGGATTCCGAAAGGAATGTTCCAGAGATCTAACCCTGCAGGACCCGCTGATGATCGGGGACCTAAATGATTTCATTTTTCTTGCAGGAACAGGATCATGCGTATCAGCTTCAGAGGTCGAGCGAGTGGATCATTGACAGTGGTTGCTCCGCTCATATGACTGGTGAGGAGTTCTTGTTTTCGGAGCTCACCAAGGTCAGAGGACCTCCAGTTATTTTTGGTGATAACTCCAAGGGCAGAGTTATCAGCAAGGGATGCATAGAGAAGGATGATGTGCGTATTGTCAACGTGTCCCTTGTTACCAACCTGAAGCACAACCTCCTGAGCATCAGCCAGCTGTGCGACAATGGTTACACCATTGTGTTTGACAAATCCGGGTGCCAGATCAAGAATGAAGAATCTGGCGAGACCAAGCTGAAAGGTGTCCGCAAAGGAGGGTTGTATGTCGTTGACTGGCAAAGCGGGAAGACTGATACATGCTTTGTTGCCACCAGTTCCATGGAGACCAACTGGCTGTGGCACAAAAGGTTAAGTCATTTGAATTTCAAAACTATTAATTATCTAACCAAGCATGATCTTGTAGATGGTCTTCCCAAGGGCGGGTTCAAGAAGGAAGGGATTTGCAAGGCCTGCCAGCAAGGCAAACAGACCAAGAAATCCTTCAAGAGCCAGTCGCCAGTTCACCCTAGTACCAGTCAGGTACTCGAGCTGTTACATATGGACCTGTTTGGACCAGTAACGCCGCAAACCATTGGAGGAAGACGATATTCGCTGGTGGTAGTCGATGACTACTCGCGCTATACATGGGTGAAGCTTCTCAGAACAAAGGATGAGGTGAAGATGATTCTTCCAGAATTGATCATCCAAGCTCAGAAGCAGAGAGAAGCTGTTGTGAAGCGAATTCGTTCGGACAATGGGACTGAATTCTGCAATGGTCCGCTGATGGATTTCTGCGCGGAGGCCGGAATCAAGCATGAGAGATCTACTCCAAGGCAACCACAGCAGAATGGACTGGCAGAACGTAGGAACAGGACGCTGAAGGAAGCAGTCCGATCCATGCTGGCTGAGTCTGGTTTGGGTCAGAGTTTCTGGGGAGAGGCGTTGGTGACTGCTTGCTATACTCAGAATAGGAGCGGGATCAACGACAGACTTCAGAAAACTCCCTACGAAGTGTACTTCGGTCGTAAGCCTACTTTAGCTCATCTTCGTGCATTCGGTTCTCCATGTTATATCCATAATAATGGGAAGTCGAACTTAAATGCTTTCTCGCCTAAAGCTGATGAGGGTGTGTTTGTCGGATATGGACACCCCTCTCACAAGGGCTATAGAGTATTTAACAAGACGACCCAGCTTGTGGAAATAACATGCAATGTTGTTTTTGATGAAGCTACTTTAGTGCGCAGGACCTTACGCCAACTGGCAGAAGATGTTCCTGAGGTCAATGATGTCAATGACCAGTTGGGCAGGAATTCTTCCAATGCTCAACCAACTGGTTCGACTAGACCGATGAATGGATCATCTTCACAACCAGTTACCTCAGGTGCCCATCAGCAACCTGAGAGGGTCGGTGATGCAAATGACCTTGCTGAGACCTTACACTCAATCTCCCTGAGTGGACCCAGTAACAATCTAGGGGGAATCCCTACTGGCCTTTTTGAAGAAGAAAGCAGTGATGGACCAGCTGGAGAGGATGTTCCAGCTGATGCTGACAACATTGGAGGAGATTCAGACAACCAGCCAGAAGGTGATGCTGATGAAGTAGTTCCAACTGAAGGTCAACCGCCAGTTGCTGTTCCAGCCCCGACTGGTGAAAATTTGGAAGCACCAGTCGTCAGGACAGATGAACCTGTTTCCCAGCCGGCACCAGCGGTCGCTGGTCCTCCCAAATGGCTGAGGGATCACCCATCTGATGCTATTCTCGGTGATCCGGAAGGTTCTGTCCAGACTCGACACGGCAGAGCGCTTTTATCTTGCTTTATCTCTCAGATGGAACCTACATCCATCAAAGATGCGCTCGAATCTGTAGATTGGATCAATGCCATGCACGAAGAGCTTGCGGAGTTCACTCGCAACAACGTTTGGGACTTGGTAGAGAGACCATCACACCAGTCAGTGATCGGCACCAAGTGGGTTTTCAAGAACAAGCGAGATGAAGATGGCATTGTGGTCCGAAACAAGGCTCGTTTAGTCGCCAAGGGCTATAGACAGTGTGAAGGCATCGATTTTGATGAGACCTTTGCACCAGTTGCAAGAATGGAGGCGATACGGCTGTTTTTGGCCTATGCAGCGTATCACGGCTTCACGGTGTTCCAGATGGACGTGAAGAGCGCATTCTTGAATGGCGAACTAAAGGAGGAGGTATATGTAGAGCAACCTCCTGGATTTGAAATTGGCACCAAAGTGTACAAGCTAAGGAAGGCCCTGTATGGATTGAAACAGGCACCCAGGGCTTGGTGTGATACACTATCTCAGTTCCTCACCAGAAATGGATTTCGAAAAGGGAAGATCGATCGGACTCTCTTTCTTCTCAACGATGGAGCTGACATGCTGATGGTGCAGATCTATGTCGATGACATTATTTTCGGGTCGAAGAATATAACTCTTTGTGAGAAGTTTTCTCAACTGATGCAGACCTCATTCCAGATGAGTATGATGGGCAAGTTAACATACTTCCTAGGACTCCAGGTCCAGCAGTCAGCTGATGGTATATTTATCAGCCAGCGGAAGTATACCAAGGATCTAATTCAGAAATATTGCCCAGAGAAGACTAAGTCTCTAAGGATCCCGATGAGTACCAGCTGCCAGATATTTCTTGATGAGCAAGGGGAATCAGTTGATCCTACTGTTTACCGAGGACTTATTGGATCACTCCTCTATCTCACTGCCAGCAGACCCGACATTTCTTATTCAGTCGGAGTGTGTGCCAGATTTCAAGCTAATCCTAAGAAGTCACACATGGAAGCTGCTAAACGGATTGTGAAATATCTGAAGGGGACAGAATCTCTTGGAATATGGTATCCCAGAAATGATGAGCTTACGCTTATCGGATATTCAGATTCAGATTTCGCTGGATGCCGTATTGACCGCAAGAGTACCAGTGGTACGTGTCAGTTTCTCGGACACAAGCTGATTAGCTGGTTCAGCAAGAAGCAGCACTCTGTAGCTACTTCTACCACTGAGGCTGAGTATGTTGCCGCTGCCAGTTGCTGTGCTCAAATTATTTGGCTCAAGCAACAACTGGCTGATTATGAAGTGGACACTGGCTGTGTTCCTATTTATTGCGACAACAACAGTGCTATGTGCATCACGAAGAATCCGGTTCATCACTCCAGGACCAAGCACATAGACATTCGACATCACTTCATTCGTGATCATGTCGAGAAGAAGGATGTCAGCGTGGACTACATTCGTACTGAAGATCAACTGGCTGACATCTTCACAAAGCCCCTGCCAGAAGCAAGATTCAAGGAGTTGTGCATCAAACTCGGTCTTATGGAGATTGATGCGAGCCTTAATGATGAGGAAGAATGAGTCCAAGCTCTCATTCTGTTCTTGATCTTCTGGTGGATGCTGATTACGACTGAGTCCAAGCTCTTAGTCGTTTCACATTCCTCGTATGTTGTTTCTCAACAAGTGGTGTCTTCAACCACAGGTGGTATCTACTGGCGGAACTTATTCCTCAATTGTCAGCTTTTATCTTCCGCTGAAGCGAAATTGGGTCCCAGCTGCCACCTTCTAGCAGTGTTGAAGAAATGGATCCACTTCCAGTTGCCAGCAGGACGTGCTACCAGCAAGTGGTTGATTTCTCAAGTGGTCTCAGTTGATAACTGATGATGTATATCTACAAGGGAGTATCAGCTGCTAACTGAAGAAATTATCATCAAGTGGAGAAATGGCTCTTCAATAAGTCGTATCAGTTGCTAACTGATGAGTTTGCCAGCAGAATGTATTATAAGCATGTGGTATCAGTTGCCAACTGATGAAGAGGCCAACCAGTTAGGGGGAAGTATGCGACTGGCGTATGCTGGTGATGCCCAGCCAAGCCAGCTGTCGCAGAAATGGCGGGATCGTTCGAATCCGATAGCGTATGCGGATCTCCGAATTTAATGCGGCATTTAATGCCACATTTAATGTGCACAGTGGCTGCGCAGTCCGACGTTTGGTTTCCACCAACTGCAGCGCACCACGTCAGCACCACGTCGTGCAACACGTCAGCACGACCACGCCCGTCAACACAGGGAATCGGGCCTGCTGATGACCGTAGATCTCCGCGTGCTGAGCGTTGATCCTGGTCGTAGATTCCTGCATGGACTCGAGTATAAATACTCGAGGTCCCTCACCGGAGAAACCTTTTTACGATCCTTCACATTTTTTCCAGCCCTAATCTCTCTCATTCTCTCTCAAAATTCTTAAGTTTCCTGAGATTATGGCTTCATCTTCACGCCCCCCAACTGATAATCCCCCGGAAGACAACCCACCTTCCACATCTTCATCGTCTGGTGAGCCCAGACTACCAGTTGCCGAGCAGCACATGCCGACGTACACCGGCATTGTGAAGATTGAGGATATTGACTATACTCTTCCGTTCGCTCGACTGGTTCAGCTGAACAAGCCGGCGACCAGGGCTCAGCTCTCGAACGCGCAAATGAGGGCGGCGCAAGTTCAGAAAGAAAAGATTCTGAACGAGAAACTGGCGCGCAAGAATTATGGGGAGGAGTTGATCGAGATGATCGACCGGGAAGGCCTTCGTCAGTATTTGACGGCAAGGCCCGAGACCTTCCATCCGCACATGGTAGCCGAGTTTTACGCTCGGGCCGTGGTTGCTGACGACAGGAGGTCGTTCACTACATCGGTGTTCGGCCACCTGATCACCGTTACCGCCGAATACCTCGCCAATCTCTTCGGCCTGAGGAATGAAGGAGAGGAAGTCGCCACGTATCATCAGGATGATACGGTGGAATTCCGAAGGAGGTGGACACAATGGAAGAGGGACGAAGTCACCGTCTTCCGGACTGGTATGAGGAAGTCGGAGATGGATGACTGGTGGCAGATGGTGTGCGACATCGTTGTCAGGATGTTGCAGTGCGAAGTCGGATCCTACGCCGAGCTGAGCCTGCGCAAGTTTTCGGTGATGTGCGCGCTGGTGGATGGGATTGAGGGCAACTGGGCCGAGTTCTTCTTTGGCCGGTTACTGGAGAATGTAGCCAGGAACGCCAACATTCCAATTGATGGGACGTTCGCTCACTCCGTATCCTTTGGGCTGCGGATCAGCCATATCCTGGAGATGGAGATTGGAGATGGAGTGGACCAGGGGGAACAACTGGTGAGTTCGGACTTCATTCCGCCCACCAAGGAGCAGGCCAAGCTGCCTCGCCCTGACTACCACAAGCCCAGGAGGCTGAAAGGGAAGACCTCAGTGAATCCTTCTGAGGGTGTCTCTGAGGAAGATGAGGTGGATGAGGGCGAGCAACTGCCAGTTATGGCTCGCCCGCTGACTGAAGAAGAAAGGGCTGCGCTCAAGCGCCAGCGAGAGACTGAGCGTCTCTTCGCCCAGCTGGGAGATATAGTGGAAGCGGCCACTGGCATCCATCCCCGGGACATCCGCATCGTCCCTACTGACGAGCCATCCCAGAAGAAGCCCAAAAGACCCAAGAAGCATCAGCATCAGCAGCCACATCAGGCACTGGTTCTTGGTCCAGCTCCAAGGAACATATTGGGACAGACCCAGGAGGAGCAGCTGGAGATTATGACCCGGAAGAGGAAGAGGGTCCAAACCAGAGCTCAGCTGGTGATGGAGCAGGCTAAGAAGGAGAGAAGTGCCTCCATTGTCAGGAGGAAGCAAGCCAAGGCAAGGCTGAAGGCCTTGGCAGCCCAGCGAAAATTAGAGGCTGAGCTGGCAGCCCGCGATGAAGCCTATGCCAAGGTGCAGGCTGAGCATGAAGCCAGGCGCCAGGAGGAGCTGGCTGAACAGCTGAGGCTGGCAAACAAGGGCAAAGGAAAGGCTGATGAAAGTCCAAGTGCCAGCCCACCAGCTTCCCCACCACCAGGCGAGATTTTAGCAGAAGATACATATCAGCGCCTGCTGGTGATGGGAGTCGACGAGGACATCATGTCCATAGTCGAGCACTACCAGCCGGATGAGGAAGAGGCTGGGAGCCCGCTGGCTGCGCAAGGGGATGCCAGCGGACGCAGAGTTGCCGAAGAAGGCCCGCTGGCAGTGCAAGGGGTTGCCAGCGGAGGAGTTGATGAGCGGGCGACCACCCCGGAAAAACTGGCGGAGGAGAAGGAGGAGAAGGAGGCAGAGAAGGAAGAAGAGATGGATGTGGAGACTGGTGCAAGGACTTCAGGGAAGGCTCCCATTGTTATCTCTGATGATTCTGAAGACGAGGAGCCACCAGTTGTCCAGCACTCCACAATCCAGAGGATGGAGCCCAGGAACCTGTTCCCAGATTTTGCAAAGGAAGGGAAGGCTCAGCTCGGTCGTCAACAGTCCCAAGGAGCCTCAACTTCTGGACGACCAGCGACATCCTCACCAGCACAGCCTCGACGTGCTGATTCGCGACCACGACGTGACATAACCGTCAGCGTCCTCAATTACAACGTGGTCGACGCTGAGGAATATGAGGAGATGGTCAATGGACCCCATCGGTGGGAGTTACGCGGAGAAGAGGCCTTCGACACCTCTCAAGTGCCTGACTACAGCATTCTCAACATCATTCCTCTCCGCGGGCTCCCCCACCAGTCGGTCTTAGCTTCACGCATCCAGGACTGGTGCCTGCCCCTGAGGCCGATGGAGTTCTACAACCGTACTCTGTATGAGTACGCAGAAAATATCACAGTGGAGGTCGAGGATGCCGTTGATTTCGACATGTTCAATGACTTCCGGTATCTGTGGTTTGTCAACCCGACCCTGTACTGTGAGCTGCGGCGATGGAGGATCTTTGACCGTGTGGAGCGGTATCTCACGGTGGAGAAGCGCTCAGTTCTGTACGCTAGGCTGGGGCTGCAATACTGGAGGAATGAAGAGGACTGGGCGAATGAATTCATGGATACATTAACTGACGAGCCAGAGCCCTTGTCCCTTAGGCGTGTCCGGCGGCGAGTGCAGAAGATTCTTGATTATCGCCTAAGGACTGGCAGCTCAGGACTCCCGAAGCCAAGGCGTGTCCAAGTGCCCTTTCTCCACGTTCACCGCACCAGCCGGGGCTTTCAGGTGGTCTACGCTCTCCGAAGGATCCGAATACTGATTGCCCTCCCACCGCTCCTCCTCTACTTTGCCCGTCTGTTCGATATGGCAGCCACTGAGTTGCTAATTGATCATATGGTGGAGGAGGATCCCTCTCGCAGCAGATGGCTGGTCCCTGCAGTCGCTGGTGCTCCGAATGTTGTGGAGCTGGAGCCCGTTGACTGGGTGGAGGCGGACTTTGCAGAAGAGCAAGTCCCACCAGCATCAGCTGAGGTGCTGGTGGAGGAATCAGCTGAAGAGTCAGCGTCAGCAGCAGCAGCAGCACCAGCAGCCGCTGCAGAGAAAGTTGTGGATGGGGCATCTGGCGCTGATATAGTGATGGCTGAAGCCTCATCTGTTGAGCCCCCCACTTCGATGGCCCTGTCAGCAGAGCCTCTTTCCGAAGTCCATCCGCCTGCGCAACTGGTTGCTCTCATTGATGCCAGGATGGACCAGCGCTTTTCTTCCTACCGAGCAGAGATGGCGCAACAAATGGAGGCTTTCACCTCTGGGGTGAACTCCTTTTTGGCGCGGATCCAAGAGGGGGAAAGGGCGCGAGCAGTCGCTGATGAGGAGAGGGCTCGGCTTGCTGCGGAAGAGCGTCGCATTGCTGCTGAGGAGCGCTTGAAGAGGGAACAAGATATGGCGGCTCTTACAGAGATCTTGAGGAATTTAGCAAATCGCAATCAATCACCTGGATCCTCATCTCAGCCATAAGTCTTGTACTCTTCATTTTTTGTGTAAGTAATTTTGTATCAGTTAGACTAGTCAGTTTTTAATCCTGTACTTGTAATTGTAACATCATTAATGGATTGATTACTGACGGGTTGACGACAATTTCTCATTGTCCAACTAATGTCTACTGATTTTTACTTACCAGCTGAACTTACACATTTTGTGTAATCAGCACCAGCACTCATTTTGATACTTTGTTGATTCTAACCTGGCTCAGACTTTACTTCATAATTTAATCGAGCAATATCTCTCCCAGTTTGAGGGGGAAGATTTTTAGGTTAGAGCTGATGTGAGGAAGTAGTTTCATGGGTTTAGATCTGATAGGTTTATTTGTAAAAACCCAGAAATGCTTTGTAACTTTCCTCATCAGCTGAGTGCTCGCTGGTTAGGCTTTGATCGCACCAAAAAGGGGGAAATTGTTGGGAAATCTGGCTAAGTTTCCCTTCTCCAGTTGATAGCTTAGATCTTAGATTTGGTGTTTAAGTGTTTTGGTGGATCAAATCCTAAGTCCAACCAGCGTCAGTTTGTCTCTAGAATAGCTCTAGTCTCAAATGTAAAGTCCTGTTTAGGTATTTTGAGTTGTAAGTCGCAGCTGATCAAGACTCATGCTGGCTACTGTTCACCAGCATGAGATGTGCTTACCAGTTGAGAGAAGTCTCACCAGCAAGCGGCTGACGAAGACTTATGCTGACACTGTTCATCAGCATGGAGTAGAGCTATTGACTGGTTACTGTTCACCAGTTGGGAAGATTTCACCAGCAGGAGGCTGAGAGATCTTACCAGCAGAATATGTGTTCTGGCTGACACTATTCACCAGCGGTGAAGCCACCAGTCACGGGAGATTCCAAGAGATAACATCAGACAAATTGGTAGACCTTGATTGTGCT
>JAPKLW010001612.1:80809-174150 GCA_026898455.1 Plectranthus barbatus | reverse complement strand
GTGTACAAGCTGAGAAAGGCCCTGTATGGATTGAAACAGGCGCCCAGGGCTTGGTACAAAACGCTGTCACAATTCCTTACCAGCAATGGATTTCGGAAAGGGAAGATTGATAGGACTCTCTTTCTTCTCAAGGATGGAGGTGACATGCTGATGGTGCAGATCTATGTTGATAACATCATATTTGGATCAAGGAATATAACTCTCTGTGAGAAGTTTTCTCAACTGATGCAGACATCATTTCAGATGAGTATGATGGGCAAGTTAACATACTTTCTCGGACTCCAGGTCCAGCAGTCAGCTGATGGAATTTTTATCAGCCAGCGGAAGTATACGAAGGACTTAATCCAGAAGTATTGCCCAGAGAAAACTAAGTCCCTCAGAATACCTATGAGCACCAGTTGTCAAATATTTCTTGATGAGCAAGGTGAATCAGTTGATCCTACCATTTACCGAGGAATCATTGGATCACTTCTCTATCTCACAGCCAGCAGACCCGACATTTCTTATTCAGTCGGAGTGTGTGCCAGATTTCAAGCAAATCCGAAGAAGTCACACATGGAAGCTGCCAAGAGGATAGTGAAATATCTGAAGGGGACTGAATCTCTTGGAATATGGTATCCCAGGAATGATGAGCTTACACTCATTGGATATTCAGATTCCGACTTCGCTGGATGCCGTATTGACCGAAAGAGTACCAGTGGTACGTGTCAGTTTCTAGGACACAAGCTGATCAGTTGGTTCAGCAAGAAGCAGCACTCAGTTGCTACATCCACCACTGAGGCTGAATATGTTGCCGCTGCCAGTTGCTGTGCTCAAATAATTTGGATCAAGCAACAACTGGAGGATTATGAAGTGGACACTGGCTGTGTTCCAATCTATTGCGACAACAACAGTGCTATGTGCATCACGAAGAATCCGGTTCATCACTCCAGAACCAAGCACATAGATATTCGACATCACTTCATTCGTGATCATGTCGAGAAGAAGGATGTCAGCGTGGACTATATCAGAACTGAAGATCAACTGGCTGACATCCTCACCAAGCCACTGCCAGAAGCAAGATTCAAGGAGTTGTGCATCAAACTCGATCTTATGGAGATTGATGTGAGCCCCAATGATGAGGAAGAATGAGTCCCAGCTCTCATTCTGTTCTTGATCTTCTGAAGGACGCTGATTACGACTAAGTCCAAGCTCTTAGTTGTTTTTATTTCAGTAGTATCTCTTTCTAACAACTGGTGTCTACTGGTGGAATCTTGCCCGCATAGGCCATCAGTTGAAGCGAAATTGGGTCCCAGCTCCCAATTCCAAGAGAAGAGAAGATTATGCGGAATAAAATTGAGTCCAAGCGCTCAATTTTCCATCTTTCCAGTTGCCAGCTGATAACTGATGGAAGTTTGCCAGCAGCCAGTACTATCTGCAAGTGGTATCAGTTGCTAACTGATGAAGAGGCCAACTAGTTAGAGGGAAGTATGCAACTGGTATATGCAACTGATGACCAGTCATACCAGCTGTCTCAGAAAAGGCGGGATTGTTCAAATCCAAGTAGCGTGTACAGCTCTCAGAATTTAATGCGGCATTTAATGCCACATTTAATGCGCACAGCGTCTGTGCAGTCCGATGTTTGGTTGCCACCAATCGCTGAGCGCCACGTCAGCTACACGACGTTGCCCACGTCAGCACGTTCGCGCACGTCGCACAGGAAACCGGGCCTGCTGATGACCGTCGATTCCTGCTTGCTGAGCGTCAATCTTGATCGTCTGATCCTGCATGGACTTGGGTATAAATACCCGATGCCTTTCGACGGAAAAACCTTTTACGATCATTCGATTTCAGAAGCCCTACTCTCTCAAGCTTTCCTTAAGATTTCTTCTGAAATTATGGCTTCATCTTCCCGACAAACAGATGACAACCCACCATCTACATCTTCTTCGTCTGGTTCACCAGACTTACCAGTCGCAGAAGCCCGCATGCCGACTTACACTGGCATCACGCAGATGGACGATGTAGACTACACTCTTCCATTCGCCCGCCTGGTTCAGTTGAACAAACCAGTTACCAGGGCTCAACTCTCAAATGCGCAAATCAGGGCGGCGCAAGTTCAGAAAGAAAAAATTCTGAACGAGAAGCTGGCGCGCAAGAATTTTGGACCAGAGTTGATCGAGATGATCGACCGGGAAGGCCTTCGACAATATCTGACGGCAAGGCCCGAGACCTTCCATCCGCATATGGTGGCGGAGTTCTATGCACGGGCCGTGATTGCTGACGGGAGGAAGTCTTTCACCACTTCCGTTTTCGGCCATCTGATCACTGTCAGCGCCGAATACCTCGCCGACTTGTTCGGATTGAGGAACGAAGGAATGGAGATAGCCACCTACTTCCACAACGATGTAGAGGAGTTCAGGAGGCGGTGGACTCAGTGGAAGAGGGAGGGGGTGACGAGTTTTCGCACTGGAATGCGGAAGTCGGAGATGGACGACTGGTGGCAGATGGTGTGCGACATCGTCGTCAGGATGCTGCAATGCGAAGTTGGCTCATATGCTGAGTTGAGCCTGCGCAAATTCTCCGTGATGTGCGCGCTGGTGGATGGAGTGGAAGGGAACTGGGCCGAGTTCTTTTTCGGGAGACTGCTGGAGAATGTTGACCGCAACATCAACATTCCAATTGATGGGACGTTCACTCACTCCGTATCCTTTGGGCTGCGGATCAGCCATATTTTGGAGATGGAGATTGGAGATGGAGTGGACCAGGGGGAGCAACTGGTGAGTTCGGATTTCATTCCGCCCACCAAGGAGCAGGCAAAGCTGCCCCGCCCTGACTACCATAAGCCGCGGAGGCTGAGGGGAAAGACAGCAGTCGACCCAGCCACGGTCGTTTCGGAGGAAGAAGAGGAGGATGAGGGGGAACAGGTGACAGTCATGGCACAGCCGCTGACGGAGGAGGCAAGGGCAGAGTTGAAACGGAAGATGGAGACCGAGTCTCTCTTTACCCAACTGGAGGATGCGGAAGTGGAGGCTTCTGGCAGTCGCCCTCAACCAGTTATGAAGGCGCCAGTCACCAAGAAGCCCTCCCGCAAGAAGCCTAAGACTTCCCAGCACCAGCAGCCACCATCAGCTGTGGCATACAATCCAGAATCTGGGAAGATCTCCATCCCAGTCAAGAAGTCCGTTCTGGGGCTGACTGAGGAGGAGACGCTGGAGAAGATGACTCGCAAGCGCAAGCGAGTCATGACCAAGGCGCAGAAGGCTGAGAAGCACGCCAAGAGGGCAAGAAGTGCTTCCTTGGTGAGGAAGAAACAGGCCAAGTCAAGGCTCCGGGCTCTGCTGGCGAAGCAGAAGAGAGAGGCGGAGCTGGCGGCCAGGGATGAGCGCTTTGCTCAGATCAAGGCTGAGACTGAGGCCAGGCGCCAGGTGGAAATACAGGAGCAACTGAGGCTGGCGACCAGGGGCAAAGGAAAAGCGTTCGAATCCACAAGTGCAAGGCCACTAGCACCAGCACCAGGCGAAATCTTATCTGAAGAAACTTTTGAACGCCTGCTGGTGATGGGCGCTGACAAGGATGTACTATCCCTTGTGGATGAGTACCAGCCGGAGGAGGAAACCGCTGATGTCCCTCCACCCGTGCAAGGGGGTGGTGGAGGTGACGACGTCCCACTGGCCGCGCAAGGGGGTGCCAGTGGAGGAGAAGAAGAGCGGGCGACCACCCCGGTACAACTGGCGAGCTCCTCGGATGTCAGTTCTGAATCCGAGGATGAAGAGGAACCAAGGGCTGAGAAGCCAGAGAAGGAGCCAGCTACGGAGGTGGTGCATCACTCAATGGTGCAGAGGATGGAGCCAAGGGATCTGTTCCCAGACTTTGAAGCTAAGGCTCAAGTTTCTGCCAGTCGCCCCCGATCCACAGATGCCTCGACATCAACTTCTGGGCGACCAGCAGCATCCTCAACATCACCAGTTAGGCGTGCACGATCTGAAAGGCGTCCTTACATGCTCTGCATCCAAGAGCATCAACTGGTTGATGAGGATACTTTCCAGGCACGAGTGACAGGAGTGCACCGGTGGGAGCAGCGCGGGGAGATGGCATTTCATAATTCAAGAGTGCCAGAGCCATCTGCATTCAACATCATACCTCTCAGCGGACTCCCTCACCAGTCGGTATATGCCTCCAGAATCACTGCCTGGTGCCTGCCTCTGCAGCCAGTGGAATATTACAACTTCACTCTCTATGAGTATGCTGAGAACATCGCGGTGGAGGTGGAAAATACCGTCAATGACGAGATAATATCCAGCTACCGTAGGCTCTGGAGGGTGGATCCGGAACTATGTCTGGAGTTCCGGAGATGGCGAATTTTTGACAGATGCCAGCGCCTGCTGACTGTGGAGAAACGGGCGGTTCTCTATGCCAGGCTGGGTCTTGGCTACTGGAGAGCGGAGGAGGAGTGGGCCAATGCTTTCATGGGCACCGATCCTGAATGCCACCAGCAGCTGTCTACAAGGAGGATCCAGCGCCGCTTGCTGAAGATTGCAGAGTATAGGCGGCTGACTGGAAGCTCCGGCCTCCCGCCACGGCAAAAGGTCAAGTTACCTTTCCTCCAGTTCCAAGTCAGCAGTCGGGGGTACCAGCTGACGTACGCGCTCCGACGCCTCAGAGTGCTGGTTACCCTCCCAAGGATCCCTCCCTATCATGCTATTCTGTTCGATATGGCTGCCTGCGCCTTGCTGGTAGACCACATTGTGGAGGAGGATCCTTCTAGTGGCTTGTGGCTGACCCTTGCCGTCCCTCCTATTCCTATTGTCTCGGGCGATCTCATCCCTGATTCTATGGACTGGCAAGTGGTGGAATTCACAGCCCCACTCGTTTTTGAAGAAGTCCAGCCAGCTCCAGCAGCAGTGCCAGTGGTGGCTGAATCAGTAGCAGCGCCGGCTGAGGAAGTACAAGTAGAGGCACCAGCAGCTGCTGCAGTGCCAGCGGAGGAGCCAGCCCCGATGGAGATATCAGCTGCATCTGAACCAGCAGCGGCTCCTTCCGCAACTGATGTGCCTTCCTCTTCCCTTGCAGTTTCAGCACAGCCTCTCTCCGAGGTCCATCCGCCTGCGCAACTGGTTGCTCTCATTGATGCCAGGATGGACCAGCGCTTTTCCTCCTACCGAGCAGAGATGGCGCAACAAATGGAGGCCTTCACCTCTGGGGTGAACTCCTTTTTGGTGCGGATCCAAGAGGGGGAAGATGCGCGAGCACGTGCCGAGGCTGAGAGGTTCCGTCTTGCTGAAGAGGAGAGGAGGATAGCTGCTGAGGAAAGGGAGAAGAGCAGACAAGACATGGCGGCTCTTACTGAGATCTTGAGGAACCTAGCTAATCGAAATCAATCTCCTGGATCTTCTTCTCAGCCATAGGTCCTGTGCTCTTCATTTTTTTTGTGTAAGTAATTTTGTACCAGTCTAGACTAGTCAGTTGTCCTTCCTGTACTTGTAATTTCACATCACTAATGGATTGATGACTGACGGGTTGACGACAATTTCTCATTGTCCAACTAATGTCTACTGATTTTTACTTACCAGCTGAACTTACACATTTTGTGTAATCAGCACCAGCACTCCATTTGATATTTTTAATTCTAACCTGGCTCAGATTCTTACTTCATAATTTAATCGAGCAATATCTCTCCCAGTTTGAGGGGGAAGATCCTTAGGTTAGAGCTGATGTGAGGAAGTAGTTTCATGGGTGTAGATCTGATAGGCTTATTTGTAAAAACCCTGAAATACTTTGTAACTTTCCTCATCAGCTGAGTGCTCGCTGGTTAGGCTTTGATCGCACCAAAAAGGGGGAAATTGTTGGGAAAATTATCTAAGTTTCCCTTCCCCAGTTGATAACTTAGATCTTTGATTTGGTGTTTAAGTGTTTTGGTGGATCAAATCCTAAGTCCAACCAGCGTCAGTTTGTCTCTAGAATAGCTCTAGTCTCAAATGTAAAGTCTTGTTTAGGTCTTTTTGAGTTGTAAGTCGTTGCTGATCAAGACTCATGCTGGCTACTGTTCACCAGCATGAGATGTGCTTACCAGTTGAGAGAAGTCTCACCAGCAGACGACTGACAGACCCATGCTGACACTGTTCATCAACATGGAGTCAAGAGCTAATGACTGGCTACTGTTCACCAGTTGGAAGGATTTCACCAGCAGGAGGCTGGCAAATCCTACCAGCAGAATACGTGTTCTGGCTGACACTATTCACCAGCGGTGAAGCCACCAGTCATGGGAGATTCCAAGAAAGGGTTAACATCAGACATATTGGTAGACTAAGATTGTGCCAGCGTAAGTCACCAGCAGAGACTGCCAGCACAAGATCACTAGTACGATCTACCAGTCGGATGTTACCAGCAGAATTCAAGATTCGTTCTCCCAGAGTCTTAGAGACAAAAAGAAGATTCGTCTGAGGAATATACTGACAAAGTAAGACTTTAAGGAAGGATATCCTTAAAGTCTATCAGTTCAAGACACCAGTTGCGATTCCTCGTACTGACGAAATAATGCCGTTCTGACACAAAGAGGTCTGTGTCAGAAAAAGCGGACACAAGCATGGCGCTTTCCGGAAATTCCTACCTGCCGCCGTCAGAAGGACATGCGGGGACAGAGACCATTCCGGATGTGTCCAAACGGCTAGAATATTTGAATAGGATCCCTCGGCTATAAATACCTGGGATCCATCAACATTCAATGTTCTTGGCCAATTCTTCACCTACCGAAAGACTGAAATTTATTACGCTCAAGCAAGTAAAAGCATACAACTTTCGAGGCCTCTCAAAAGGCTATCCGTGTGTTGATTTATTCAAACACGAGACTTCAAGCTTCCAGCTTGTAAGTTACAGACCTCGCTTGGTGTTCTTTCTCTTTCTGAGGAAGAACATAGCAGCTCTAGAGCCAGCCAGCTCTTGAGTTATTACGGGCAGTTTGCCGTAGAGGATTTACGTTCTTGGGAGAACTCAACACCCAACCAGTCAGCTGTGGAGGTTGAAGTGACGTGCTCGCACTCCATCCATCTGACGAAGAGTTGAAGAAGGACAAGGACCGGGAGCGGTTGATCCAGTGGACTGGTAGACGGGGCATCTACCAGCTGGAGATAGATCGTAGGAACTTTGTACCGGATTACTCTTATAGTGAATTTCCAGTGAGTCGACTGGAGAGTGGACGTAGATCAGTTGATCGAACCACTATAAAAATCCTTTGCCTTTATCTGCTTTCAGTATTTAAATTTTGTATTTGAAACCCAGCACTCAAGTGCTGGTGTATATCTGAAAACTGATAACTGTGCAAACTAGGCTTAAAATATTCTAAGTGTTGAGCTATCAGCTGACCAGCCAGCCAGCCAGTCAGCTGACCAGCCAGCAGGACAGAGTGCAAGTTAGACTTATAAGTTCATTATTTCCGCTGCGTAACGTTATTCACTCTGATAAACCGGGACCAACAATAAGGAACTTAGGGGATTTTCATAAGGAATTCAAACAATTATTTCAAGAAAGCAAGCATGAAGAAGTGATGGAAATTTCAAAGGAGTTCAAACAAGTGTTTCAAGAAGGCATGCATGCTCATACCAAACAAATATCCAATCAAGGTTAGAAATGAATAAATCATGGAATTCAAATAAGCATGCATTAAAATGGAAACCTCGAATCTAAGAGGTCAAGGTATCGAGCCAAATAAAAACCTTGCTCTGATACCACCTTCTGTCGCGCCCCCAAACCGGGCCTATGCGACAGTCCCACGTGCGACACAATGCACGCTAAGGGAAGTTGTGGTTTGAAAAGAAATATTTAATCATGCGGAAGCAAGTAAGGATTCGATCGAAAATGAAATAAGAGAATGAGATTTAAATAAATTATTCGCAGCGGAGATTAGAATCAATTAAATGGTTACAAACATGATGAGGCAATAAGTTAACAAATGCTTGAAAGGTAAAGAGATAAATAGTTCGCAGCGGAAAATGGAGTCAAATAATTTATAGAAGCATGATTGAACTATATTTTAAATCATGCTTGAAAGAATGCAAAAGAGCATATTTCAATTTAGAATGCAAGTACAAATGAGACTATGTATGAAGACATAGCTCGTCGCTTCGATACCATAACCAATGAATTAAATCATGCTAGGAGAACAAGAACAATTAGCATGCTTTTGGCAAGAATGAACCATAGGAATAATAAGAGGTTTCATGAATTAGCATTTAATCAATCAAGCCTTCAAGAATTCGCATCATATCAAGATTTAAAGGAAGTATTTGAAAGCTTAGTACAAAATGAGATTTAGGAAGTTTAGATCATAAATCCAAGTAATCATAGGGGTGCAATACATGCCATTCAAAAGATGTAATCAAAAGCAACATGGATTCGAAATGTAGTACAAACCGAACAATTAATACAATTAAGAATCATTTCGGTTTCCTCCTTCGATCCCCTCCTCATAACGTCACCTTCACCTTCATCAATCGGTACCTACATGCAGGGAAAACGCACATAGGGGCTAAGTACACGAATGTACCCAGTGGTCACGGTGTCCCGAAAATAAATACATATATATATCATGAAAACACCGCACACTCATGCATAATACAAGTTTTTATTGAAAGCTTCATGTATATGCATAAAACATTTTCCTCACTTGGGAGCTCCCACTCAATTAGGCACCACATAATCATTTTCCCAACATATCAACATTCATATTTAACATGTTCACATAATCACAAGGGGTAAGATAGGAGTGGCCACTCGCTATCTACCCGGTAAGGTTTAATCACCCTTACCCAACCGGTAGTCTTATTACTATCCGGGCTAATGCATTAGGCTTACAATACCACGGGGGTAGCCACTTTCCCGATCCAACACATCTCCAAATATATCATTCATCCACCAATTCATATCATCATAATAATCATACGGTGCCAAAACAATTTTGCGGTGTAACATGCCTTTAAAACAAAAGAATCATTTTTGGAGAAAACATTTGACAAAACCATTTGATAGGATAAAGTAGTGCCCACCTCAAATGATTCGATGGATCCAATTACTTAGTTCCGCTAGTTGATGCTTCCTTCTTGGCAATTAAAGTACCTAATTAAAGTTCGAATAAATTACTACAATGTCTATGACTTAAAATAATTATCTAAGCTCTTAATTCAATTATTTACCCAATTACAAATTATGCAATTCGAAAAGTATAAAGAACAAGATTTCAAGACTTCTAAGTTTTATCTTATTAATCAAGATTCATTAACTTAGTCAAATTATTAAGCTAGTTAACAAGTTCATACCAAAATGCTATATTAGTTATTAATTAAGGATAATGAATTTAGTGATCTAGTTAACAACTTATTATTAATCTAAAGCAATTATTTTTAATTAATTAAGTGAACCAATTATGCATTTAGACCTTAGAATATTTTAGTGAAATCTGAAAATTAATCAAATTATTCTAAGTCCAAAAATATGAGTTATTACCTAGTTAACTAGTCCATTTTCAAGATAACAACAAAAAAATGATCTAGATATCTAATGAGGCTGATTTTAACTTTATAAAGACAAGATTTTAATGTGCACGTGCTCGAAGTGACAGTTCGTTAAAATGAATTTCCATTTAAAAACGGTGAAGCCTAACATAAGCAATTTCCTAATTAAGTTTCAGCATTTTCAGATTTCAGGAGTCAACTTCCCGAATTTTTAGTAATTAATCCACTAAGTGAAATGACTTGATTTTTATACATATTACTAATTAACATGTCTAGAGTTCATATTATAAAAATCAGATTTTTCCAAAGTCTAGAAATATGATTTTAAGGCCGTGCAATTTAAACTGCCAGAATCTGCCACATATTATTAAAATGTTTATAACTCGAGTTTTACAACTCCGATTCATGAAATTCCAAATTCCACAGATTCCTAGCTTGTCCTAGTTTATACAGTTCTAAAATCAACTCAATCCAACCATCCAATAATCAGCCGTACTCATTTTAATCTCTGTCCAAAACAGGGCATGCTCTCAAATCTCATCAACACATGGTTTATCAACATGCATGCCATTATCTCATCCCCAATCTTCATATATATCAATTTCAGATCCATCTAAGTTTGAATATCAACTTTAAACATGAAAGGTCATGATTCTCAAGCTTGATCTAACATGCAATCATATATATGTGTTCTATGCTCATTAATATGCAATATATATCAAGCTTAGGCCTAGGCATGCTCATCTAAACCATCTCCCTTAAAAATTTAATTTGTGACTTCTTGATCCTACATGCAATCACATATTCATAACAAGGAAGTCATAGGGAGTGTAGAAATCATCTACTTGAATGGAGAAATTTTCAGCAATAGGTCTCTCAAGTTTTCTAGTTGTTCTTGACGTTGCCTAGCTTAGATCTTTACGTATTCGTACTCCTCTCTTTGTGGGGATCTCGTTTCTCCTACTTGGAGCTTGATTCCACTTCGTGCTTGAGACCAATGTTCTCCGATTGAAATGTTCTTCACGTCATTGCGTAGAGGAGGTTGAGGAGATAAGCTTTATGTAAAAATGGAGGCTCAAAAGGTGGGGGAGGGGTGGGATATGGAAGCTTCAAGGGACTGTTTTTGGAGGTGGTTTAATGGAGTTTAGAGAGAGACAAGATGCAGGGAAATATTGGAGAAGATGGAGTGAAATGGTGATGTGATTTTTGGAAAATCAACTAAAATGAATTTGGTTAGTAAAATGGGGGAGGGGATCGAATTTGGTGAGGGAGATATGAGAGGGTGGAGTGTGATATTAGTCTTGCATGCCTTGATTGATAGTGTGTAATGATCACAACCATACTTTCCATGTTTGCCCTCTAATGATTTGAATTTCATTTTGTAACTAATTGCCATTGTAGGTAAATAGCCAAAGTAGGGGCTAGAGCAATCATATTACTACATATATGATGGAATAAATATATCCCATGATCTCTAATTAAATTATATCACTATGGTCTTGCGTCCGATGATTAAATAAATGATATGGCAATTTTTCTTTCTTCGAACTCTTGCATTGGCATTTCGAATCGTCTCAATCGGACGTCGTATGAATATGGGCATAAAATAATAATATGGGTCTTCCCATATTTAATTAAATTCCCATCTTTAAAATAGGAAAAATATGGCTAATAAAATCAATAAGTAGAGAATTAATTATTCCAACAACTCGATCATATTTCCATTGGTTTGCGATTAAAATCGATCATCATCTCGTGTATATATATATGTGTGTGTCGAAAATATTGGGCATCCCATTTAATGGAATTAAACTCCGGAATTTGCCTCGGAGGTGATATCGATATAATATAAATATTTTCCGGACTAAAATTCTCATCTCGATATTTATCTCGATAATTATGAATTAAATAAGGAAATATACATGGACTTGCTAAATTAATTAGTTGGGCTATTTTATTTATTCTCATGTGGGCTCCTATTTAATTTGGCCCAACACATTAAATAAATAGAGTCCTCTTAGCCCAATTCTCCATAAAGGCTGGGCTTAAATAATTAACTCGGCCCAATCGCGTCGCTACGGCAATAATAAATATTACCGAGTCAAATAAATTATTCCTATCGTCATCCGTAATTTATTTATCGAATTTCACTATTCATCCTCGCAGCTATAATTCGGATATCGTAGAGAAGTCGCTTGATAATATTAATAATATAACGGTGGTAGCGACATTTGCTTCGTAATTTATTAAATAAAAAGGTTGGAAAAATACGGGGCGTTACATCCTACCCACCTTACAAAAATTTTCGTCCTCGAAAATTAAAAATCTACTGAAATAGCTCGGGGTATTTTTCTTTCATCTTCTCTTCGAGTTCCCACGTAGCTTCTTCAACATCGTGATGTTTCCACAGTACTTTCACTATCGGTATACTCTTCGTGCGGAGCTCTTGAGTTTTTCTATCGAGGATTGCTACTAGCATCTCACGGTAATGGAGGTCCGGTTGTACATTCACCTCACGATGATGGATAACATGTCTAGGGTCGTAGACATATTTGCGGAGTTGAGATACGTGAAATACGTTGTGAATGTCGCCCATATTTGGAAGTAGTGCCAATCGGTAAGCTACCGGGCCCACTTCTTCAAGGATCTCGAACGGACCTACATATCTCGGCTTCAATTTCCCGTGCATCCCAAAACGAGTCACTCCTTTTGAGGGGGATATCTTCAAGAAAACCTTATCCCCTATTTCGAATTTCAATTCACTGCGGCGGGTGTCGGCATACGACTTTTGTCGGTCTTGTGCTTCCTTGATCCTTTGTTTGATCTGACGGACCGATTTAATCATATCTTCTACTGCTTGAGGGCCAAGTGCCTTCCTCTCGCCTACCTCGTCCCAGTAGAGAGGTGACTTGCACCTTCTACCGTATAGTGCTTCGAACGGTGCCATCTTGATGGTTGACTGATAATTGTTGTTATAGGCAAACTCAATTAGTGGTAGGACTCGCTCCCAATTTGCTCCTTGATCGAGTATGACTGCTCTCAACATGTCCTCTAGGACTTGAATCGTCCTTTCGGATTGTCCATCTGATTGAGGATGATAAGCAGTGCTAAAATTTAGTTGAGTCCCTAGTTCTCTTTGCAAGCTCATCCAAAACCTGGAAGTGAATTTGGCATCTCTGTCGGAGGTGATAGAGTTTGGTAACCCATGCAGTCGGATTACTTCTCGCACGTAGATCTGTGCTAGCTTTTCGGCTCCAAAAGTTATCTGAACTGGTAAGAAGTGAGCGCTCTTGGTCAGTCGATCGACAATTACCCATATGCTCGTATTCTTTTTCTGTGTCGCTGGCAGATCGGTTACGAAATCCATAGCTATGTGCTCCCACTTCCACTCAGGTATTTCTAACGGTTGCAATTTACCGTACGGGCGTTGATGTAGCATTTCGACTTGTTGGCAAATCAGACAACTCTCCACGTACTCGGATATATCTTTCTTCATACCTTCCCACCAAAATGATTGCTTCAAACCTTGATACATTTTGGTTCCTCCGGGGTGAGCGGTATACGAAGTGTCATGCGCCTCCTTCATAATCTCTTTTCTTAGACCCTCATCTTCTGGTATGCAAATTCTTCCTTTGAACAGTAAGGCATTATCTGGTGCCTCGGTGAAGTCTCCCTCTTGGCCTTGTCGAACTTTTATTCGGATCTTTTCTAATGATTTGCTCTGCCTTTGTAGGTCAATGATCCGTTGTCTTAGTTCGGGGATTACTATCATGGCGGCTAGACTTCCACCTTCTTCCTTTGAACTCGGTATAATGACTTCAAGTCTGAGTTTTTCGAATTCTCTTATCAAGTCCTCAGATGCAGTCAAATAAGCTGCACTCGCATAGCCTTTTCGGCTTAGGGCATCGGCAACTTTGTTAGCTTTTCCGGGATGGTAGTTGATTATTACGTCATAATCCTTGACTAACTCTAACCATCGTCGTTGCCTCATGTTTAGCTCCTTCTGCTCGAAGAAGTATTTCAAGCTCTTATGATCTGTGAATATTGCACATTTAACACCATATAAATGGTGTCTCCATATCTTAAGTGCGTGTACCACAGCGGCTAGTTCTAGATCGTGCGTCGGATAATTTAGCTTGTGTGGTCTTAATTGTCGGGAAGCATATGCTATCACTTTCCCACCTTGCATAAGCACACATCCCAATCCATTCTTTGACGCATCGATGTAGACCTCAAAATCTTTTCCATTATCAGGTACAGCTAGTACGGGTGCAGTGGTCAGTAGCTCCTTCAACTTTTGGAAACTCTTCTCACAAGCGTCTGACCACTCATACTTCGCACCTTTCCTCAGTAGTTATGTCATTGGCCTCGCTATCTTCGAGAATCCTTCTATGAAACGTCGGTAGTAGCCTGCCAAGCCTAGAAAACTCCGGATTTCATTTGGATTCTTCGGTGATATCCATTCTTGTATTGCTTGGATCTTGTTAGGATCGACCTTTATCCCTTCAGCGGATATGACTTCCTTGAGCCAAAATGCACACTTGCTAAACTTTGCGTACAATTTCTCGGCTCTTAGTGTCTCTAGGACGATCCGAAGATGTTCTTGATGCTCTTCCTTCCCCTTAGAGTAGATCAAGATGTCATCAATAAACACTATGACGAATTTGTCAAGGTATTGGTGGAAAACTCGATTCATCAAGTCCATAAATACCGCAGGGGCGTTTGTCAACCCAAACGGCATCACTGTGAACTCATAGTGATCATATCTTGTACGAAAAGCGGTTTTCGGAACGTCTTCTGCTCGAACCTTTAACTGATGATAACCGGACTTGAGATCAATTTTTGAGAAGACTCCGGCTCCCTTGAGTTGGTCGAATAGGTCATCTATTCTAGGTAGGGGATATTTGTTCTTCAGTGTTAGTTTGTTCAACTCTCTATAGTCGATGCACATTCTTAGTGATCCGTCTTTCTTCTTGACGAATAGCACCGGGGCTCCCCAGGGTGAAACACTGGGTCTTATAAATCTGAGATCCAAGAGTTCTTGCAGTTGAGCCTTCAACTCTTGTAGTTCTTTTGGTGCCATTCTATACGGTGCTTTTGACACTGGTGCTGCTCCGGGTTCTAATTCGATCATGAACTCTAACTGACGGTCCGGTGGTAATCCAGGTAGTTCTTCGGGAAATACATCCTCGAATTCTCGAACTATGGGGACATCTTGTATCTCTTCCTTCTTGCTTTTGTCTCCATCGAGCCAAACAAGGTAAGCTTGGCTTCCTTCCTTATTCGGTTCTCTTATTGCACTTAGTGCCGACACAACAGGTACTCTTCGCTTCTTGCTAAAACCATAGAAGTTGATGATCTTCCCGGTGGAGTCTGTGAATGAAACCTTCCTCTCCTTGCAATCGATTATCGCCTTGTTTTTGGTTAGCCAATCCATACCCATAATCATATCGATGTCGGCCATGTCCATAACGTTGAGGTTTTCGATTGAGATATGGTCATTTCCTAGTTCAACTGTTACATTTGGACAACATTGGTCTATGGGTACTGTTTCTCCTGTGGGTGTCACTACGTCTAGCGCTTTTTCTTTCCTTATAGTTTTTAGTTCAAGTAGATCTACACATGCTTTTGAGATGAAAGAATGCGAGGCTCCGGTATCAAATAATATAATGATAGGCATACTTGAAATCTGGCAGATACCTGTGAGGTTCTCGGCATCCTTTTCTGCATCGCCTCCCTGAGTCAGACAAAAGGCTCTCCCTTGACGGTTGGCCTGTGGTGGTTGTTGTGGCGCTTGGTTCCTGTTCTGATTCTGTGATCTAGAGGAGAAGAATCTAGTGTATCTGAAATATATACCTACTAGAGATCAAATAGCTGACATTTTTACCAAGGCTTTGGATTTTGAAAGATATTCTTTTCTTAGAAATGCCCTGGGAATGTGCAATTCCCCTCAGTAATAACTTAAATCTTTGTGCCTGTTAGAGTTTATACATGTTTTTGTTAGAGTTTGTTTTTCCTTTTGTGATTTATTTTGTCATGTTGTAAAGTCAGAAACACAAGTGTGAGGTTTCAGACTATAAAACGTGATTGTTGTGATCATTGCTAAAATCATAAAAAGTACTGTGAGTTGAACGTTGTTAGAACACAACTCATGTGGAAAAATTTCTAAATAAAGCAATGTTCTTTATGTCAACTAGTACTAGAGGTTGGAGTTGATTAGGCACACAACCTCTGTGGAAGGATGTTGATAAATTCACAATGTGTAACTCTAACAATAACTTTGTTAAACTCTTAAACAGGCCGTTTTGTTTTCTTTATTACTGAAGGACGTTGCTATTTCTCAGAAATTCGTTTCTCTTTCCAAATCTTTCATTATCTAAATTCTAGGTTTGAGTTATTTGACCCTATATAGGTTTAATTTCATTTGAAACACAAAAATCTTATCCTCTAATTTTTGAATTTTAAGTGAACTTAATTAAAAGTGTTAGTTCGAAAAATCTGGCCAGGGTTTCCTTGTGTTTCGCACTCCACTGTTAGCATATTTTAATATATATTGTAGGCTTGTTCTCTCCACTCACGTCACCTCACAACTCATTTAACAAAGAGCAACCTTTCGACTACTTGTCTACAGTGCTCTCTTCTTTTTGTTTGGTTTGTGTTCTCTCTCTCTCTCTCTCGTTTTCAGATCACCATGGCAGATAAAATTCAAGAGCTTCTCAAGGCAATCCTTAGCTCCGGCGACCTTCAAGCACTACAAAACTCTATCTTCAAAGTTCTGGCCGATCAACAAGTTTCACCCTCTCAAACCTCTCCCATTCCATTTTCAACAGAAATGGCTAATCCTCTAGAGAAGCCAAAATCGCCACCTCCCTCTTCTTCTCAATCTCAACCAAAAAAAAAGGCTACTACTGAAATCTATAACCCTCTAGCCTCTAAAAAATAACTATCACTACAAAATTCACTCTTGGTGGTCCAGAAGAGAAGTCCGACATGCCCTCTGTTAGAGATGAACAAATCAAGACAGACAAAAATCTGATGCTGCAACTGAAGCTATTCTGCCTGAACCACCTCTGTATAAAATCTTCCTGGATAACACCATAATCCTATCAACCAAGACAACCACGGTGAATTGAAGGTGCTTGTTAACAGTCTAACGATAGCAGGTATCACTATTTTCTCTTCACACAGATCTGAGAGACTATTTGATGAAATCATCACGATGAGGGAGTAAAACCAGCCAAAAAGAGGAAGCGGTAGCAGATACAGAAACTTACAACTCACATCCCAAGTTTTGATTAAGATGTCGAAGTGTCAGAAAGGTCTAACACTAACAAACCAGAAGAAGACTGCTATACTGACACAACAACAAATGAGAACTACATGTAGATCCTTCTCAGAAAGTGGAGAGCTTGGAAAATGATTACATAGTTAAAGGAAAGAAGAAAGTGTGAAGACACACCACATGTACCAAATACTGTTGAAGATGGTCTCTTGTCAAACTTTGAAAAGTCTAACTCCAACATGGTATAACAGCAGAAACCGAGGAACAAGCAGAACTACTCTACCACATAGGTAAAGGTCTGTCGTTTAATTCATTCATAAATTGTTCAGCTTGTATTCTCTAACATCTGCAGGGCTCTCATTAAGCCTGATTCAACACTTTGGCTACACCTCTGCCTCATTCCGCACTCATTAGATACAACAAATAAAAGGTTGAAGTTGTAAGCTTTCCTTCCAGCTACCATTCAGGGGGAGACATCATGAGATTCAGGGGGAGACTCTTTTTATTTCTTACTCTCTTTATTTCTTTAATCTTGTGGTTTATTTTGATAATGTTTAAAATGGTTAATTTGATAGTGTTTAAAATGGTTAATCCATTGATTTTGTTTTCTTATTTAGTATGTATGTTTAAAGGTTTATCATGGCTGCACCATGTGGTTATACCTTGTTTGATTTATCATGGTTACTCCATGCTTTGGTTTGGAATGGAAACTGGAAGGATAAGCTTAAGGGGGAGAATGTTATTGTAGGTGTCGTAGTTACACTTAAGTTTAACACCATAGTGTGATACTTTGATGTTTAAGCTTACCCTTCGCAGTTTCATATGATTTTTTAATTTATGTTATGGTTGATCCATATGCAGGGAATACTTTAATTTGGTAAGTATATTTATCATGGTTGCACCATGAACTGGAGTATGAAAGGATAGCAGAAGGTTAACATTATGGATGAGCTCTTTTATTCCTTTAACCTTCTTTCTACTCGTTTAATATTTAATGTTTATATGTGCTATGGATGATCCATATGTGTTATGGATGATCCATTGTTCTATGTTTGAATATTGTATCATGGTTGAACCATGACTTTGTTTGGTGAGTGGAATGGCAGCAGTAAGTCTAACATTAAGGGGGAGATTGATGATGTTAGACATTTGTGATGTTAAACTTTTCCAAAATTTAACATCAATGTCTAACATATCTTTTGTTAATGTTATACTTTCTCTCTGCTTCATATGGAGTTGGTTACAACTATTTCCTAACTTTTAGGGACGTGTATCTAAACCCTAAATTCAGTTTTTCTTAGATCCTAAATATCTGGGTTCGTGTATATAATTATCCCTAACCTTATATTATTATATATTATTGCTTTTACTTGTTCCTAAATAATAGGGAGTGCTCAAAAATTATAACCACTCACCCCTATTTTATAGGGAACGATTTTGCTTTGTTTTTTAGTTGTTTTACAGGTCATAAATAATATGGGAGCACCTCCACAATCAAACCATTCACCCACGTGAGTTATGTGGTTGATTCAAGCTAAAACAAAGGATCAAATGGAAGTGGGAGGAAATCATGGTCCACGTCTGAAGTAGTGGGGAAGTGGACATTATCTTGAGTGCTCCAAGTCTGAATAAATAGGCATTTCGATGCTGGAGAAAGGTTGGGCGATTATACTACGTTGTTATACATATTCTCTTCATAATCGTCCCAGCCTTGCACGCGCTTTCAACCTTCCACGATTCAACTAGCTTACGATGGAATCTATCTCCGGAGAGTGAATCCTACGGTAGAGGAGTCTTGGGGTAGTCTCGTGTTAGTTTGGTAGTGCGTTTTTCCCATAGTTGTTGTCTCAACTTCTATGTAAAGCGAAGTTTCTTCAAGGGAGTGAACCGAGAAGGAACTAAGCTATTTATTGTTTGTCTTACTGTGTAAACATGTTTTTCATAGTAAAGCTATTTTGCCGTAAGGCCGTCTGGGGATTAGCAATAAAACCCAGACAAATTTATCCACTGTGCACAATTTTTACATTTTCGTATTTGTTATACTTTTATTACTCTCTAACATTAACAAACATTTTGGTAAATTCGGGCATTATATTTCTTCAATTGTAATTAAATTTATCAAATTGAGTAGTATATTATTTAAGTTTGAATCATTTTATCATTTTCAATCGGAATTGAATTTAAAATTTTATTATTGAATATTTTGATGTCAACAACACTTCATGAAACTCAAACAAGCTTTTCAAATTTTGAATTTTGTTTAAATATACATTATTTTAAATTAGAAAACAATAATTTATTATGATTTTTATTTGAAATCGTTCTTTTTTTTATAACAATCATAGACTTAATATAGGTGCGATTAAAAATATTAAAAATATATATTTTGTGCTTTTTGCGATTTAAAATATTAAAAATATATATTTTGTGTCCTTTTGCTCGGGTTAAGTATTGATGACTGAAAAGCATCTTGCATTGAAACTAATTTAACAAACATTTTTTTAAAAAATATATAATTCATTAATCGTAACTTACACGTTGACCATCTTTCAAAAATTCTCATACAAATAAATGCAGTTATGTGAACTACTAAATTCTTCATTTTTCTTGGATGTTGTGGGACAATTGGTTTTGTTGAATATCCCACTTTGGCTCAGGATTTGAGAGTATACCATCATATAATATCAAATGTCCTCTCCCTTTACAAGTCAATTTTGTAGGGAAAGAAATGAGATCTTTATTACATGGTATTGGAGCAGGCTTGGTTTGATGATGGAACCCAAATTATCCCGTGAAGCAGATATTTTGTCCAATCAAAAACTGAGTAGCCAATTGTTAAACGCTCCTTTGTGATTGATTTGGACGAAGCTTATATATATATCTCTCTCGCTCGGTGTTATGTACCACATACAAATCACTCAAATATTATAGAAGAAAGTTTTTTTTTTCCCCCACGAACAGGTGATGGAGTTTGAGTTCCAACTAGTGTTGATACTTGTTGTATCCACTCTATTCATTGCTTTCAAGTTAATGCCGAAGCCTAAGCCCGAAGGTGATAAAGCATCATCACTGCTGCTGAACCGTATCCCCGGCCCAAAGAAGCTGCCGCTGATCGGAAACCTTCACCTTCTTCTGGCGTGCAAGTCTCTGCCCCACCATGTATTCCGAGACTTGGCCGCCAAATACGGGCCTCTGTTGCGTCTGCAGCTGGGGGAAGTTCCTTTCCTCATCGTCTCCTCGGTGGATGTCGCGAAACAGGTGTTGAAAACCCACGACCGGGTATTTGCCAATAGGCCTCCCGTTCTTGTGTTTACGAAGGTCACTTACAACAACACGGACATTGTCAATTCCCCATACGGAGAATACTGGAGAGAGCTGAGAAAGATCTGCACGCTGGAGCTGCTGGGCGGGAGGCGCGTCAAGAGTTTCCAGCCCATTAGAGATGAGGTCAACTCCAACCTAGCCCAATTCATTGCTTCAAATGAAGGATCGCCGGTGAATCTCTCGAAAATAGTTTCCTTATCTTCCTTCGATATTACCACCAGGGCGTCTGTCGGTAAGGAGTCGGAGGAGAAACAACGGATGATCATCTCCGCGGCCAAAAATATTTTGAATCTCACTACCGGCCTCTGCATTGCGGATCTCTATCCTTCTAACAGATTGCTTCCTATAATCACCGGAATGAGTTTTAAGCTACAGAGGATTTTTAGCCAAACAGACAGAATTCTTAACCGTATAATCCACGATCATAGAGCATCTAAGGCCGCGGATGCCATGGATAGATCAGAAGATCTGGTGGACGTGCTTCTAAAATATCAAGAAGATGGAGCTGGAGTGCACCTCACTGATGACAACATTAAAGCAGTCATAATGGTTTGTATTATATTATTATATCCCCATGCTCGCATTTCTAACATATTTTCACTTCTTCCCTTCCCTTCCCTATACCTTCTCAAATGTTAAATCACGTATATATATATATATATTATATTATATTCGGTCGTCGGCTGCCTAATTTCTTTTTGTTTTGTATGTGGAGGATATGTTTTTGGGTGGTGCGGACACATCTGCAATAGTGGTAGAATGGGCGATGTCGGAGATGATCAGAAATCCAAGCACTTTGAAAACTGTACAAGATGAAGTGAGGCAGGTATTCGATGACAAGGGATACGTAGATGCTGAAAAGCTTGAGGAGCTAAAATACTTCAAATTAGTGATCAAAGAGACATTGAGATTATACACTCCAGCGCCACTTTTAGTCCCTAGGTTGAACAGTGAGAGATGCGAAATCAATGGATATGAAATACCAGCCAACACTAGAGTGATAGTGAATGCTTGGGCACTGGGAAGAGACCCCAAGTACTGGAATGACGCAGAAGCATTCATTCCAGAAAGATTTGAGGATAGTTCCATTGATTTTAGAGGGAACAATCTTGAATACATACCATTTGGTGCTGGAAGAAGAATGTGCCCGGGCATGACGTTCGGGCTGGTAAGTGCAGAGTTTTTGCTCGCAACGCTTCTCTATCATTTTGATTGGAAAATGCCTGATGGCATGAAATATGAAGACCTTGATATGTCCGAGATTTTGGGCACCACCTTGAAAAGGAAGCATGATTTGCTTTTGATTCCCACTATTATGAGGCCATTAGTGGGTTAGTAGGTCCTTGATGTATCCACGTTATCTATTTACCATCAGTGCATTGTACCTTAATTTTGTGATTATTAAGCAGGGTTGTAGAAAGCGCTAGGCGATTGTTGTATGGTAACGGAGCGCCTAGCGCCTAGAATAATTATTCAGTGCATAATCGGTGCCTGTTCGATGCTAGATAGCGACCAAAAATAAGTTTGGATGTTTGATTTAATAATTGTTTATCAACTTTTTAATTACATTTGTGTGAAATAATAAATTTTTAACACATTCTTCTCTCTCCTACTCATTATCTTTCCCATTTATCCTGCAAAAAAACACTCCATTGAAGCAGGGAGACGACCAAATACACAGTTTCACCGAATAATCAGCCGAACTGAGGGTTTTCGGCACAGTGAAGGCTGCCGAGCGCTTAAGCGCCGTTTATGTGGCCGTTTCAACAGTATTTTACAATCACGTTATTAAGTAGTGTATAAATGTTGTTAGAGTCTGAATAAGAAATAAACAATTATTAACTAAAAATCTAAATCACGTCATTTTTAACTCGATAAATTCAAATTAACGAAAAAGAATATATATATAGAGGTTAGATCATATGAGAATAGATGTTAATGTAAGAAATGAGAATAAATCTCAACCTTTGCACAAGATCTGCGGTCATGCTTTAATAATTTTCGTCTTCATTTTATCCTCCGCGAACTTCATTATTACATATTTAAGGGTATTATTGTCATTTAACCTGATGGTATCTCCCTCAAATAATTTCCATTTTCATTTTATCCTCCGCGAACTTCATTATTACATATTTGGATCTGTAAATCCTTTTCTTTTCGATTTTTCATAAGATTTCGATTGCCTTGTTGAGTCATCCAATACTCTAAAATTAAATTAAATTTTATTATTATTTAATTGAATTTTCTAATTTAATGAAGTTTTAAATAGATAAAATGAACTTAACATATTCTTTTGAAAAATAAATTTTATTTTTATTTAATTTAATTTTTCCAATTTAATGAAGTATAGAGGAGATAAAATGAAGAGAATTGTTTCTAAAAATTTTATTTTTTTTCTTTTAATGATGTATATAGGAGATAAAATGAAGAGAACTGAAATATTTTTTCCGAAAAATTAATTTTATTTTTATTTAATTTATTTTATAATGAACAATAATTGAGATAAAATGAAGAATAACTAAGGTATAATGAAGAACTGCTAAGATAAAATGCATGTCACGTGTAACATCAAAATTCACATCGAATTTATTTTATAATGAATCACAATTGAGATAAAATGAAGAATAACTAAAATATAATGAAGAACTGCTAAGATAAAATGCATGTCACGTGTAACATCAAAATTCGAATCAAATTTATTTTATAATGATTCGTAATTTAGATAAAATGAAGTATAACTAAGATAAAATGCAGTATATAATACATAAAATGAACAAAACACAACTTCGCGCTCTGTACGTTCGTAATGACTATGTTGCCCTTTAATGAAGTAAAATGAGGATATTATGCCGCGTTTTTTGTTAAAGCTCTTATGTAATCTGGATCGTTGATGTTGTCAAATCTATGGACGAGAGATTTATTCTCATTTCTCATAATAAGGGCTATTCTCACCAGATCAGCCCATATATATATATAAAGAGAGAGAGAGTAGTGATCATATAATAATAGCTTTTCTCATGCTAAATGAGAAAGAATCTAGATCCTTTATTTTGTTGATCTAATGGTTGTGATAATTCAGGATTTATTGAATAAATAAGGTAATTAGGGTATCTTAATAATTTAGTCTTTAAATATGAATAACCGTCTTCTCTATCTTTAGATCTAAACATTCTCTCTCCTAATTTTCTCTTTCCTCCCGTTATAATCAAACGATTATATATTTCTCGATTCAAATCTATTTCTTACAAATTATATATCAAATTAAACATATTTTTACAACGATTCATATGATATCTATATTGAATATTTTAAATTTAGAAGATTCACATAAAAATCATGATTTTATATTCAACTTGTATATGTTCTTCATTATATTTACGTCCAGGATAAAAAAAAAATGCATCAATTACGCATAAAAAATATTCCCAAATATCTGCATTCATCAAATGATGCATTCTTAACATGAATAAGATGCATTTTTATTCTGAAGCATATGCATTTTTGTATTCATGTTGAGTGCATTTTTTGCATTGATTATATGCCGCAGGTTTATGCCCAAAATATTGCATTTTTTCCATCGAATGTATGCATATTATGTTTTATGAACTGCACAAAATGAAATTTTTGAATATATATTTTTCACATTTTTACCCTTTTATGCATTGAGTATGTGCAAAATATGCACCGAAAATTGGACGGGATTTGTTTAATCGGAGCCATCGATTGAAATATTTAATGGCTCAGACTTTTTCACATTTAACATGGAAAATCCTTTTATTACCTAATCACTACCATATATATATATATAGAGTTGCGTTCAAATCCGAACCATATGTCCTGAATGAACAATGACCATATATCCAGCCATTCATCTTAAATTTTGGACGTCCCATATTGTGCCACGTGTCATTTTTAAATTAATATTATATTAAGTAAAGGGTAATATAGGTATTAGATATTTATATAAAACTGTTAGTTATGGAAATCCCTAATTTCATGACAATTAAATATCTTTCCCCATAATTATTATATTTCATTCTCAATTAAATATCTTTCTTCTACAATTATTATTCAACATTATATAAAACCTAATATTCAACCTTATATAATTCTCCTACAATTATATTTACTTTGCAGAAAACTTAATCTCCTCCATCGTACTTCGACGCCCCCTTGCCGCAGCCCCTCGCCGCCGCCATCTCCCCACTCAGTGGCGGCCCTGAGGCCGTGCGAGAGGTGCGCCGCACCGGGGCCTCCAAATTAAGGGGGCACCATTTTTACAAAAACTATATAGTAGTAGTAATATTATACTATTAATTTATCTTGTTAGGGGCACCATTTAAAAAAATATAAGATAAAATAACTTAATTAAAAGAATTATCAAAAAATTATATTTATCATAATAAAGGTGTTTAGCTCAAAATATATGAAATAAAGTATTAAGATTTATTAAGATATCAAATAATATATTAAGATAATTCTAGATATCACTAAAGATATTAAAACTTATATTATTCCTAACGTAATACGACAATCAAAACTTCGGCACCTGTTCTAAAATACAGAGCGAATGCTTTCTCTTCATTTTCCCATTACTTCTCTAGTTTTCTTTTTATTTTTATTTTTTTCAGTATCCTACAAATGAATTTTAGCAATAGCAAGTTGATAATTAGTTAGTCCTTCATTTTTTTTAAATAAATATTTTAGTTGATGTGAATTATTTTGTGATTAAAATGTTGTGCGATTTTATTTAATCCTATAAGATTTTCTTAATGCATTGATGTTATTTCCTGGGTTTTTGCTTTAAATTTATTTGTTTAATTTTTTTAATATTTAGAGAGTGGTTTTAGATTTAAATTTGTTTGATTTTATTAATCAAATTAATATTATTTTAATCATTCTTTGAGCTAGTAAAAATTTATTTGTTCTGAAACAAATAAAATAGATGATGAAACATCTCAAAAAGTTGTTTAAAAAAATGCGAGGAAAATTATTTTAAATTGATAATTATGCCTTTAGTTTATATGATATTATTTAATTTTTTTTTTATTTTGTTTGATGTTTATTTAAAAATGAAGTGATAAATGGTTGTGAAGGGCTCATTTTGAATAAATTTTGTAATTTTAAATGGGATAGATGATTTTAAATGTATTTTATATTATATTTTATTAATAATTTTATAAAAAATTAAATAGGGGCACCAAATATTTTTTTCGCACCGGGCCTCAAAATTTACAGGGCCGGCCCTGTCCCCACTCGCAAGTTAACGCCGCCGTGGGTCCAAGATTCAAGAAAGAGTTTGACGGAAATGAGTCATTAATGGCGGATCACTATACGAAAATGGACCAGGAAAGAGTTCCAACCGCACGTCTACATTCTTCTCTACATCGTCCACATATTCTTGGAAGGGTCCCTTAACTACTACACCGATTTCTCTCATACATGTGTACGAGGGTTTTAGTTTGATCCCACCCCACCTTTCTTCATTCTGTTTGCACCTGATCTGTTACGTGTTCAAATTCATTTATTCTATATAAGTGAGAGATTCAAGATTGAACGCTCATAAATCCAATTTAATATGTCTTGTATTTGGTCTCGCAGACAGACCCCTCTTCTTGAATTGCTCGCAATTTTGTTGTTTAATTTGTCAGCGTATTGAATTGTTTGGCGGTTGATGACATGTATTGTTTGGTTTTTATTTGATTAGGTTTTGTGATATGAAGTTTGATTACGATAGTGTATGATTAAGTATAAGAAAGTTCAAAATTAAAGATGAATGAGGAGTGATAATACTACACCGGCGGAGCGCTCTCTGACTTGATCAGAAAGCAGGGGGGTCTGCTCGATGAGGAGTTATTTGGCTCTACGCGCATCAACTGTTTTCTTTTTTTTCACGCATCTGCTCGATTATCATTGTTATTTAAGATGAGTGTCATTATTTTAGAATAAATGTATCATTGTTTGAATTCCTGTTTAATGGATTGATAATTATTTATTTATTTTTTACATTGTGTGAACTCGGTTAATATGTAGCATTGTACGTTGTTTTATATTATCATTATTACCTGTATTAAATATCATTTTATCAAAATTATCATTTTAATCTTAATTAATTTATAATACACCTTTAAGATTATTGTTATGTTTATTTAATATCATTGTAAGAATAATTAAAATTATTTATATATTTAACGATAATATATTAGTGGAAGTTGACAGAATTACTTTACAATGACACACAAAGCCATAAACAATGACACACAAAGTCATAAACAATGATAACGATTAACTTAATATTATGGAATAAATCGTGGTGTATTTTCTCTTTCCGATTTATAAGATAATAATGGAAAAATCGAGGGGGATTTGATTTGGTAACTGAATCCGAAAAATCAGCGTGTAGATTTAATTCCATTTCAAATTTTCCCGTTTAGGACTAATTTGCCCTTTCAATGATAGAAGAAGCTAGCAACAATGATAAATGACAACAGAAAATCTGGGACGTCTATTTTCGAAATCAAAGGCGAGATTTTGGTCTCTGTTCATTCATGGACACATGTTCAATCATGAATGCACCCATATATATATATATATATATATATATATATATGTATATTCCAGCTGAATATAATGAAGAACATATACTAGCTGAATATAAAATCAAGATTTGCACGATTTTTGGGCAAGTCTTCTAAATTTAACATATTCAATATGGATTTCATATGAATCGTCGTAAAAATACGTTCAATTTGATATATGATTCGTAAAAAATAGATTTGAAAAGATATAATCGTTTAAATATAATGGGAGGAAAGAGAAAATTAGGAGAGAGAATGTTTAGATCTAAAGATAGAAAAGACGGTTATTCAAACTTAAAGACTAAATTACTAAGATACCCTAATAGCAGCCGTGCAGTAAACACATAGCGAATTATTTTTCGCCTTTTACTAAAGAATTATCACAACCTCAAAATAAAGGATCCGGATTCTTTTTTATTTAGCATGAGAAAAGCTATTATTATATGATCACTATTCTCTCTCTCTCTCTCTCTATATATATAGTAATGATATGTTGCCGACTACAAGAATATAATATACCCTAATTGGGTGTACGAACCCTATGGTTGAATTAATAAAATTAATTAAAACTATAATAAATTAAAATTTTAAAAAATAAATGATTCACAGAGTATAGTTTTATTAAAGAAACATGAAAATATATGTTGTAGCTCACCATAAGGTAGGCAACATATCATTTCCATATATGAGTAATGATATGTTGCCCACTTTATGGTGAGCTTTGTGAGCTACAAGAATATAATATACCTTAATTGGGTGTATGAACCCAATAGTTGAATTTATAAAATTAATTAAAACTAAAAATTTTAAAAAATAAATAATTAGTAAAGTAAAGTTTTATTTAAGAAACATGAAAATATATATTGTAGCTCACAAAAGCTCACCATAAGGTAGGCACCATATTATTTCTATATATATATAACGACCTACGAATGATCAATCCTTTCTTCTCCCATCTCCTAAAAAAAAAGTGAAAAAATGAATTAATTATGAAAGTAGAAAAGAAATATTGTAATTATACTTTGGTTGCACTCTATACAGATTTTCTTGTAATTATAGAAAATAACATTTCAAAAACTTGAAATTTGACTAACTAAATTTATTCTCAGTTGTGCTCTTTTCATTTATTCATTAATTTTAAAAAAATATTTGGAAAACTAGACAATTGAACAAAGCATTAGTTATCGGTTCTTGAATGAAGATTCTTTTAAAGAGACAGAAATTCCAAATGACATGCCAATCCCTACAGTGGCTAATTATCTGCCCAAAAACTATGTGTGGCCGCTCTGTCCCTGCAGCGAATCTATGAAACCTTTATGGATAGAGGGGAGTGTTGATTCAAAAGCTGTGTACTCCACTACTGTATAGGCCTCATAAAATTTATTATCTTATTCTACTATTAATATACGTACTGTGTCATGTGAGTCACGAATATATTTAAACATCTAATGGCAGAATATTAACAACATCTTACTGTTTTATTTAAACTCTTATCTCTCTTTCATGGTATGTAACACAACACATACATACAGATCACTGCACTTGAGTGTTGGGGAGAGTTTCTTTTTTCTTACGAATGGTGATGGAGTTTGCGTTAATACTTAATACTCGTTGCATTCTCTCTTGTTGGGCATCAGGTTTGCTGGCTCCATTCTTTCGATCGGTTCCCGTTGGATCCCGACTGAGCCCTGACTGGACTCCGGTTCCACGCACGGGAGTCGAACCCTCCCGCTCTTCAAGCTTGGACCGTCCTTCAGCCTTGGATCTACTCCTTCTTGGGCTCATTGGCTTGTAGATCGGTGCCAAATCCTTGCATCTTCGATTCGGGACAGGTATTGGCTCATAACTCACCTCCTGCGAGTCTTTGCCGTCCAACCGGCTGTGGGTGAAAACTATGGGTGACAGGCTAACAGCTACTGAGGTTACCCTCAAGTTCACAAATCTCTCACCGGAATTCATATCTCGAGCCACATAAGGATCGAGATGCCAGAGAGAAGGAAGAGCATTTAGAGAGAGAAGGGAGAATGCGGCGGATTAGGTTTAGGGTTTGATCGCAACAAGTGAGCGAACCGGATCAGGGTAGTATATATATAGGTGGGTCGGGTTACAATTACCTCTCCAACTAACTACCGATCCAAAGTCCGATCCAAGATCCAATCCATAAATCAGGCCAACCACAACTAATGGGCTCGGGAAATATAACTGGGCTCAGAAGATAAAACCCCAGGCCAACACTCTCACATCTCTATTCATTGTTTTCAAGTTAATGCAGAAGCCTTCATCATTGCTTCTTTTGGATCACATCCCTGGCCCCAAGAAGTTGCCGCTGATCGGCAACCTACACCTTCTGGTGAGCAAGTCTATGCACCACCATGTATTCAGAGACTTGGCCGATAAATACGGACATCTAATGCGGCTGCAGCTGGCGGTGTTCCTTTCCTCATCGTCTCCTTGGTGGAAGTCGCCAAACACGTATTGAAAAACCACGACCTCGCCTTCGCCAATAGGCCTCCCATTCTTGCGTTTACTAAGGTCACTTACAACAACACGGAATTGCCACTGCTCCATACAGAGAATACTGGAGAGAGCTGAGAAAGATCTGCACGCTCGAGCTGCTGAGTCGGAGGCGCGTCGAGAGTTTCTACCTCATTAGAGAAGAGGTCAACTCCAACCTATCCCAATTGTTGGGGTGGGCTCCCAACTATGTGTTTTTGTGAGAAGCTCAACTGCTGAAAGTTGGTGTTGCAAGCTTACTGCACATACTTGCTGATGTGTGTTGGTCGTGGTGTGCTAGAAGCCGTACTGTAAGGTATGCTGGTTGTGCTGGAAGCCGTGCTAGAAAGTTGTACTTGTTGGCTGTTCTAGAAGATGGATGTTAGTGACTTACAGTTGTCATTGACATTGGGGGAAGAGAAAGGTGTTGCAGTTCCCAATGTTACTTTTTTTGTAGCTTCTTTAGGAAGCATTATTTAGCACACTTTTTAGATTATTCTTTGCAATTTTTAGAGAGTAACAAAGAGTGAAAAGAGAGGAAAAAAAGAAGAAGATTTTTCTTTTTGGTGATCCTAGTGCCTTCATAAATTTGTAAAGGACTATAATCAAGCTTAAAGTTGTGTGGAACTCTTGTACTCCTCATTTGGTTATAGTGGATTTTTTGGTGGACCGTGTGGTCTCATGGTTTTTTATCTTTTCATTTTGAAGAGAATTTTCCACATTAAAATTGGTGTGTTCTTATTTCTTTTATTCCCTATTCTTCTTGATTTCTTGGGCTAGAATTTTATGCTCTTGTCAAATTCTAGTAAATCGGGAAGGTGTTCTTTTGCTTCCACTAGCTAGCCCGTTTGGTGTTTGCTCATTTGCAGGCCACTTTCCCATCACCAATGCATTGCTTCAAATGAAGGATCACATGTCAATATGTCGGAATTAATTTCCTTATCTTCCTTGGATATTACCACCAAGGCGTCCATTGGTAAAGAATTGGAGGAGAAACAACGGAAGGCATCGATGGCCAATGATATTTTGGAGCTGACTTCCAGCCTCTGCATTGCAGATCTTTATCCATCTAATAGATTACTTCCCATAATCACCGAAATGAATTTCAAGCTACATAGGATCTTACGCCAAACAGACGGGATTCTTAATTGTATAATCCACAATCACAGAGCACCCAAAGCCACCGATGATCAGAAATCCTGCCACTTTGAAAGATGCACAAGATGAAGTTTGGCAAGAAAAGTTTGAGGAGCTGAAATTCTTGAAACTAGTGATCAAATAGACAATGACATTACACACACCGGAGCCACTTTTAGCCCCTAGGATGAACAAAGAGACATGTGATATCAATGGATATGAAATATCAGCCAAAACTAGAGTGACAGTCACATGTTTTGAATTCTGAACTATTACGGTCAACACCATAATGTCAATCCTTAGCTTCAGCATGTAACTGTCCAGATTTAATATCTGAGATTATGACAGCTCAAAATTGATGTCTGAGAGTGTAACTACTGAGGTTGTAACATCTCAAACTTGATGTCTAAGAGTGTAATGGTGTCAGGCTCGATGTGTTGGGAATCATTTCGAGATTCTCCCCTTAGGATCAAATTTGTAATAGGTTTTGTTGAATCAAAGCCTTAGTATTTGGTTGATCACTGTTGAACTCTAACATAGTCTAGCAACTTGTGTAATGTCCTGTATAGGGTAAATATTAATATTGGATGTTAGTGACTTACAGTTGTCATTGACATTGGAAGCATTCAACAGTCATTTCTTACTAGATCTTACTCCGACGGGCATCTTGCCAAAAACAGATAAGTTCAGGAGAGAACTATAAAAACTCCCATCACTGTTGGCGAAAGTCAAGTTTTACGAGGGTCCGCCCTTGACTTGACTGTAGCTGAATCAGACTAAGGACTGCATAGTAACGGAGGATAGTTGTGGAGTAGCCAGTTCGAAAGCTCACTGTTCTACTACACGAAAAGGACGATTCCTTGTACTTTGTATACTTACTTAGTGAAATTCTTAGCGTTTCGGCTAAGGAGTGGACGTAGATCTATTTGGATCGAACCACTATAAATATCGTGTTCATTTACTATTTTATTACGCAAGAGATTTTAAACCTAGCAATCGTATTGCTAGTGTATAACTGTGAAGAAATCTTAATCAATCCCTGAGTTTAAATAATCTTTAAAGGAAAACTTAAGTGTAAGTGACGTTAACTTATTTCGCTGCATTTCGTGTTCTTGTTTAAACACGACGACTCTGGTAAATCAGGACCAACACGATGTTTGACTCTATAAGTGTTGTCAGACTTGATGTCTGAGTCTATAATGGCTGTCATGCTTTAAATGACAGACAAACTCCCTCATGTGTTGAAGCCTATAAATAGGCATTTCTAGGTGCATACATCTACAACATATTTTTAGCTCCCAGCTGCAAATTCTCTATCGAAAATTCTCTCTGAAAATGTCCAACATCACTGGTCAATTCAGTTGAAACTCCATTCAGTTTGCCAGAGCTCGTTTGATTGCGGTACTACTTCAACCAAGACGTAGTCATTTTACCTTTAGGGACAACACGTCGGAATCTGAGCACTACGGTGGCATAATTGTCTTGAGGGAAGAAGACTCCTCGACTCAGCTTTAACACTATTTTGTTTGTTATTTCTTCATGTTTTAATCATTGTTCTGGTTGTCATTTCTTTTGTACTTTAACACCGTTGTGTTTGTCTTTCTCTGTACAACATTGTTGTGTTCGGTTGTTCTTAGACACTGCAAATTCCAACAATGCAAGACAATTATTTCTACAGTTCTAACGAGACAAGGATGGCTAACAACACCAACTCCAACATCGTTCCTCCAACTAACGACAACACAAACATACCACTAGGTGGGAACAATACCAACACCAACACCTAAACCAGTGGTGCCAGTGGAAACAACATCAACACCAACATCAGTGGTGCTTGTGTAAGCAACAACATCACTCAAACGCTTCGGCAAAGGACTTATACTCCCAATGTACAAGTGGAGAAGCCCTCAAAGTTCAATGGAGTTAATTTAAAGACTTGGCAGTAGAAAATGTTGTTTTACCTCACCACCTTTGTTGCAAATGTCTGACCACTCGGTTTTTCAGTTTGGTATGGCTTCTTTAGTCTTCTCTGGAAATCCCTCTTTGCAAAGAAGGTAACATCCTCATCATTAGAAGCTGGTTAACTGATTGTTCGGACTGCTTCATTCTTTTTTACCATTTGGATGTCCCATTCATGTGCTTGAAGTTGGGCAAAAACATCATTGGTTTGTCATCTTTGACAAATCCTTCTCCTTTAAGTTGGTGATTTTAACAAACCAGTCTTTTTGGGCATTTTAGAGAGGATTTTCGCATTAAGATCAGCAACAACATATTCTCTCCCCAAGTTTTTCAGTTTGTAGACAAAAACATTGAACCGAGCTTCCATAAATTTGATATTTTCACCGGGAAGCATTTCGAGGGATTCATATTTATCCGTGCAGATTTGCATCTTATTGTGCTTCATTTGATCAGTTTCTTGGTTTAGAGAACCAAGAAAATCTCATACTTATTTGGCATCGTACTCTAATGCTTCTTCAACCAAGGCTTCTAGTAAAGATGCCAAAATCAACTCGTGGCCCATCGGGTCAAGGTGTGCATGGGCCTTGTCTTCAGCTATCCACTCAACATAAGATTTTTCCACGTTCTCCGGTCCATCTGTTCCTCCGAGCCGGATGTTGACCTTGGTGATCTTCACAGGTCCATTTGCTTTCACCTCAGCCATCTCTGGCTGAATATTCTTCAGCATGATAAGTGACCTCTTCTTCCACATGTTGAACTTCTCAACTGAGTACTTGGAAGCTTTGTAGTATTCATCATCTTGAGTGCAAGGAAATGAATTCGGTCCTAAGTAACTCAACACGACCAGCCTGTAAGGACTGACCGACGTTGATACCACTTGTTCGTCCCAAGATTAAAGTGTTCTAATATGCAACGAAAGTATTTAATATGTTTGCACTCTGAAAACTGAAACTCAGCTTTCAGTTTTTAGTTTCTAAAAACTTGATTTAGCTAAACTTAATCGCTGATAGTTTTAAGTTTCAGTTTCAGTAATACACTTCAATACTTAGAAAATATGTAAGGCTTCAAATAATCTTGAAAACTTGGAATGCAGAAACTTAAATAAAGCGATAAATGACTCAGGATATTTATAGTGGTTCGGATCATACGTCCACTCTTCGGAACTTAATTCAGGAATTCACTAAGTAACAGAATACAAGATCCTCACGATATATAACTAGTCTGTTGGATGTCATTGTCCTTCAGCCTGCTAGTGCACTCGCCCAGAAACTTGGTCTGCTTCCTTCTTCAATCTTGAAGTGAGAACGCACCTCGCAGCCTTTAAACTGGAATGATGGATGTTTGTTGTTCTTCCAAGAACGTTGGTGGTTGGCTATGCCCGTGATAATTAGAATTCCAGTATGAAAAACTGACTACTGTGTTTATTACCTGAAAAATGATAAACACCAAATGATTAGCTTGAGCTAGAAAGCTTTCAAGTAATAAACACCAAATGATTAGCGTGAGCTAGAAAGCTAAGCCTCGTGTTCTTGAAAGACACACAAAATTTCAGAGTACTTTTGAGCTTTTACTTTGACAGAGTTTCTACTTGATTTTCACATAAGTTTTAGGTTTTTTGTAAGCTCTCATATGAAGATGTGGTATGCTATTTATAGGAAGATTTAGTCCACCATTTGAATTTTGTTCGTTAGAGACAAAGAGCATATCTTCCAATCATCACCATTCTTCTCTGCTTTAGCAATCTGCTGAGCAATGTTCAGATCTGCTTTTGACTTTTTAAGTGTACTTTTCACCAGCTTTTTGTCAGAGTGAGTTTCAGTCTGTAGAACTAAAAAATTTAAGATTCCTCGTACATGATTATTGATCGACACTTAAAGGAATTTTGTATAAGACATTGAGTTCCACTTGTATTCCTTCTGTTCTCTCACTTTACACGTGCTCTTTAAGCTTTGAAACTGAAAACTGAATTCCTTAAGTTTTCAAGTTTCTGGTTTCCTTTGTTGAAAAGTTAGTTTCCAAAAACTGACTTTCTAACATTTTCATGTTTCAAGTTCTAAAACTTGATTTTTGATTTCTAGTTTTTAAGTTCTGAAACTTGACTTCAGCATCTCGAGCTCTCTTTTCTAGTTTCTAGTTTTGAAACTAGATTCTTTGTATTCTTGATCTTCTAAGCTTCCAGTTTCTAGTTTCTATTACAAATCGATGTATCCTATACAAGAATTACATGAAGAAACTTACTAGAAACTTAAAACTAGTTTTTGACATATCAAAACATCAAATATAGGATAAACTAGAGTTTTTGGTTTCTAACCACCTCAATTTAGTAAAATGATTGTCTTGATGAGTACTTTATTGGTTCAATATATGGATTAGATTGATCGATTTGACCCGTTATAACAAATGAATGACGAGATTGATTATTAACAAATTTAATCTATGAAGAAATCAAATCGAATGATCCACTAACCTAATTTGAACATATCAATATATCTTTTGGTTTCTACTTTTTTTTCTTCCAAACTTCCCAATTGGAAGAACTTTCTATAACATGGATAGCAATTGATTACTATATGTTGGTCCTAAAATCAGAGTACAAATTGTGCAGCGGAAGGTTTTTTGTAAGCAGCGGAAGTAAAGATAAGCACAAGCAGTGGTTCGTTCGAACAGAGTAAAGTCAGTTTTATGTGTAGTTAGTTTAAGTTTAAGTCTCTATTTCGTCTTATGTCAGTTTCGCAGTGTATACTCTTCAATACTTGGACAAGCATTTAAGGTTTTAATAGTCAGTTTGTGAAACAAAAAAAACAAAGCAAGTATAAAGAAAGCAGTAAAGCAGCACACAAAGATTTATAGTGGTTCGGATTTCAATATCCTACATCCACTCTTGAAACCCAATGTCGGGATAATTCACCAAGTAAATACAAGCCTCCTTACGATCTATACACAGTCCGTGGCACCTCCATCCTCCGGTTAGCTGTGGCACTCGCCTAAGACTCTTTGTAGACTCAGTCTTCAGGTTGAAGTAGGGACGCACCCCTCAACCTCCTTCTTTGTGGGTAGATGTTTACTAATTCTTCCCATAATGGTTAGATGTTCAGAGGTTCTTCCCTGAACACAGGTGGCTGGCATACATCCGTGAGAATCAGAATCCCAGACTTGGATCTGACTGCTATGAATATATCTTAGAAAGATATATTCACTAAATAGAGCTTCAGCCTCGTGCTAGGAGAAAATAGCACGGTGGGTAACTTGAGTCGAAGACTTAAGTCTCGTATTTAAGAACACAAAAAAATCAGAGAGAGTTTTAGTGGGAGAGATGACTTGAATATGCCCTTTGTCTCTATAGACTAGTAGATTTTGAATTCTGTTCAGGTAACCTATTAAGGTTGAGAGGGTAGGTCTTTATATAGAGAGGAGAACCTTTGGCAATTTGAATTTCTATCTGTTAGACACATAAATCTAGACGTTAGACTCATGGATTATATTGTACAATCGTAGCCCATGCCTTAGGTCTCCTTTTCTGCTCAGCCCATTGTCAGTGTTACTATACACTAACTTTATGTCAGACTCCTTTGCAGCCCGAGGAACCCAGTTTGGATAACCTCGTACTCACTTAGGCATTTACAAATGCCTGAGTCTGACTGTGGCTTCTCATAATGAGTTTTGAGAGTCAGTGTAGGTTAGCCCTCATACTGACTTCCCACGGTTAGTATGGTAAATCCTCATACTGACTTTCCATAGTCAGTATGGGAAACGCCCTCATACTGACTGCTCGATTGATTTTTCTAATCAGTTTAGAGCAATTAAATCTTAAGAAGGGGAGAGATAGAAGCTTGCAGATTACACTAGATTGTGTAAGCTCGGCATTTGAAGAACGAAGACCTTTGTTGGACATAAGAGATTGTCATCAACAAGCCAGTTTATCCTTTGTTGTAGACCAGCTGCAGGGGAAGAAGTGACTATGCCCTGCGGGAGCATGTTGGCACTTCACTTTGGGACAATGAGCAGTGTATCTGGGAAAGAGGTTTAGTTTTCAACTTTATTTTGCTCTTTCCCAGTACGAAGACGAAAGCTGTGTCCCAGTCTCTGATGTCTTCTGCACCTTCCATACTTCTTTTCCCCCTCTTTGATCGCACCCAAAAAGGGTGGTGAGTTTATGTCTGGAGGTTTGAATTCGAACACCATTTTCCTGGATCTGAGGGAAGTTGTTGGTGAAGATGAAGTGAAAACTTGAAAGGAAGGGTTCGACAATGGAAACTTTGGAGCAAATTTTTTGTTTCCTGGGACTTCTTTTCAGAAAGTTTTTCACACACAAGGAAAACAAAAAGGATGAACCCTATTTATAACAGAGAGAAAGGTCATTTAAATGAGGTAGGTGTACCTTGTGACCTTTCGATTTTTGGATATTCAACGACGATTGAGATTTGTGGCCTCGCAATGTGTATTTTAGATTTGACTGGAGCGACGTGGTAAGGAGCATTATCCATGTGTTGAAATCTGATTCATCGATGCAAGATATGCATTAATCGCGATGTAACCACAGTGATTGCCTTTGGAATTTGAAATCCCGCCTTTCAAAATTTAAGGAACTGACTAAGAGTCAGTTTCTAAACTGAGAGTTGGAACTCAGTTTCAGGACAAAACTTGCTGATCAAGTCCTTGGTATATTTCTTTTGATTGATTAAGATTCCTCATTTGGACTGAATTACTTGGAGACCCAAGAAGTAGGTCAGTTTGCCCATCATGCTCATCTGAAAGTTGTTTTGCATCAGTTTGGCAAACTTTTCACACATATCCAATTTTCTACATCCGAATATGATGTCATATATGTACCAGAAGGATGTTTGCTCCATCCTTGATTCTGAACAGTGTTGTTTCAATTTTGCCTTCTCGGAAATCATTATTGAGGACAAACTAAGACAATGTTGTAGATCATACGGTGTGTTGTAGATCGCAAAAGAAAGTATGATTACTTGACCTAGTGAGACATAAACCTAATCACAACCGAGACAGCGTCTGAGGATACATCTGTCCGGATGGCTGCGGCATTGTCGGAATAAGTAGTCTGTCTTGGTTACTTGACATGCTGGTACGCAGGGGTGGCGTATTGATGGACCGCAGTGAGATGTATTCGTCTGTCTGACATCAGCGAATACAAGATCTCGTTATTGATTGAGTCCAAACCCTAACGAAGGTTCAGGGGTTTGCACGGGTTGACTATTGCTTTGACTTGCCATGGTGGAGAGCCTGAGTAACGTGCTCGTATATCCGCACCTTGGGTAATAGCAGTTTGTGTAGTACTGCCTGAGACTGGGTTTTGGTAACCATATCCGAGTAATATGATGGGGACATTCCCTGAGGAGCTCAATAACATTCATCGTGCCAAAGTCCTGCAGGCTGATTAAGTTCAGGCACGAGTGATAAGGAGAGTGGTACTACTCAGGAATTATAAGATATTAATTAATTATAGTTAGAGCTTATCAGAGGCTCCGATTAATTAATGAATGTCCTGTAACCTTAAATATGGTGATTCTCAATTAATGCAGTCCGTACTCATAACGTATTAGTAAAGGGGTAGGTCAGTATTAATTTTGTGGTGAAAAAGAATTAATATTAATTAATTAATTGTGTCCTGGATTGTGGACATGGGAATTAATTAATTTATAGGCCCACTTTATTATTTGCATCAGGTCCTAGGACTGGCCCAATTAAATATGCTGAATTGAGCCCAACAGCCCGTTAGGGTTAAAACCCTAGGTCTATAAATAGACATCTCTCTCTGGAAACCCTAGCCACCTTGAACACAATTCAAATCAGTGAAACCCTAGAGGCAGAGAGAGGGGCGACGACTTTGAGTGCAGAGGGAGGAGAATTTCGATTCTGGCCTTGCACAACTACAGATCTGTGGAGTCCTCACCAGTAGCAGATCTGAACAGCATTGGGATACAGCCCTGAAGATCTGATCTAGAGAACAGAATTCTTCCTACTTGGTTTTCTTTATTTTTGATTTAATTTAGAAATTAGATTTCTAATTTCTATTTCCGCAGATTAAATCGAATCGCGTGGTTGAATTAAAGTTGGATATTCAAACGCAAAAGATTGAATCAGACTCTACGGAATAACGGTAAATTCTCAATCCACAATTCGAATTAAATTCATAGGAGCATGCTAGGATTTTATTGTGAATTAATATTGTATGCAATATCCGTAAATTGACCCGGTTCACTTGGATTTTGTGATTCGGTTCACTGAAAAATCCCTACATAAAGAGCTTTCCTCAATTTGTAAACTTGGTCTCCTTCTTCAAAGCTAGGGGGGTATTCCACATACACTTCTTCTTTCAGCTCCCCATTCAGAAATGCACTCTTCACATCCATCTGGAAAACTGTGAAGTTTTTGTGCGCAACATAAACAAGGAATAAACGAATTGCTTCAAGTCTGGTCATTGGAGCAAAGGTTTCGTCAAAATCAATTCCTTCACATTGAGCATATCCTTTTGCTACCAGTCTTGCTTTATTCCTTACAATGTTCCCAGTTTCGTCTCTCTTATTCTTGAAGTTCCATTTTGTGTCGATAACTTACTGATGAGTAGGTCGGTCTACTAAGTTTGAGACCTCATTTCTCTTAAATTCAGCAAGCTATTCTTGCATTGCATTGATCCAGTCAGTTGACTTCAGAGCATCTCTAATTTTTGTCGGCTCTGACTCCAGAGATATGAAACAAGTTACTAACGCACTTCCTTGTCTCGTGCGAACTGAATTGGCAACACTGTTGAGCATGACTTCTTTAGGATATTTCTTAACCATTTCGGCTTTTCTGGGTAACTTCAATGGTTTGGACAAAATCTTTAGGGTACTTAGTACCATCTGCTCCAGATACTGGAACTCCAAATAAGTCAGTTTGACTGGAGTTTTCTTCTCCAGTGATGACTCCCATATCTTGGATTCCTTGATTTTCTTCGGTCGTACCCGGTTGGGCAGCTTTAGAGTGAGCATTTTCTTCTTCAATGAGGTCATTATAAGTTGGCAACTCTGTTCCACTTGGACCCTCAAACCGAGCTTTGTTTTGATCTTCTGAAGTTCCCCTTTGATTGATGTTTGGGAGCATCGTCAATGAGCCAAAGGCTTTCGCAAGGTCGATTGATGGACTGACCTCATCAACTGGAGCACTTGTGTGATCATCTGCAGATTTTGTTTGAGAAGCTTGGCTTTGATCTTCTTTATCAGTACACAGTTTCTCATTCCCATTGTTGATAACATGATCACCAAGTTCCAGTTCTTCCAAGGTTCTGCGCACTAAAATAGACTCATAAAAAACAACAGAGCATGTTACTTCCACAAGTAAGGTTGTCTTGTTGAGTACTCTGTATCCCTTGTATGAAGGATGTCCATATCCAAGGAGCACTCCTTCATCAGCATTGGGACTTAAAGTATTCAGTTTTGACTTTCCATTATTATGGATTTAACATAGTGAACCAAAAGCACGGAGAAGAGCTATAGAAGGCTTACGACCACTGAAGATTTTGTATGGGGTTTTGTGATGGCGACTATTGATGGCGCTTCTGTTCTGAGTATAGCATACCTTCATCAAGGCTTCTCCCTAGTAACCTTCTTTCAAATCAGCTTCGACGAGCATTGTCCTGATTGCCTCTTTGAGTGTCATGTTTCTTCGTTTAGCAAGGCCATTTTGTTGAGGCGTCCTTGGAGTTGACTTCTCATAAGCAATGCCAGCATTAGCACAAAAATCCATTAGTGGACCGTTGCAAAATTCAGTTCCGTTGTCAGATCTGATTCTTTTTACAGTGACCCCTTGTTGTTTTGCACTTGAAGGATGAGCTCTGGAAGTTGAATCTTCACTTCATCCTTGCTTGTCAGCAGTCTTACCCAAGTGTATCTAGAGTAGTCATCTACTACAACAAGAGTGAACCTTTTTCCTCCAATGGTAGGGGGCTTGACTGATCCAAACAGATCCATATGGAGAAGTTCAAGAATCTTATATGTGCTTGCTGTGATGGTTTGATTTTTGAATGACGCTTTGGTTTGATTTCCCATCTTGCATGGTCTGCAGAAACCTTCTTCTTTCTTGAAACTGATTTGTGGTAGGCCTTCCACAAGTTTATGTTTAGCAAGATGTCTGATTGACTGAAAATTCAGGTGGCTAAGTCTATTATGCCATAGCCAGTTGACTCCTTTCTTGGGATGAGCTCGCTGCGACGAGGCAAGTATATAGCTTTCCGCTCTCCCAATCCACATAGTAGAGACTTCCATTCTTTACACCTTTCAGCACAGTCTCTTTGGAGTCTTTTTCATTGATCCAACATTTTCCTTCGGCAAAGGTCACCTCATATCCAGACTGGAAAAACTGACTCACACTCAGCAGGTTGTAGTTGAGGTTGGTGACCAAGGATACATCATTGATGATATTTCCATTGCTCTTTAAGCATCCTTTGCCGATTACTCTGCCTTTTGAATCATCTCCAAAACTGACAAGTGGTCCTCTTGTCATTCTCAATTTTGAAAGAAGATTGTTGTCACCGGTCATGTGAGTTGAACATCCACTGTCCAAGATCCATGCTCTTTTCTTCTTTTTAGATTGACCTTGGTGACTTTGTACCAGCATAACATATCAGGTTAGACCAAAGGTACCTGTGTTTCTGCGGGTCCTGCAGGGTTAGTGCTATGGATCAATTCTTTAGGAATCCATACTTGATTCACCTTATACCCAGGTGTTGCAAAGTCCTCTACCTTCTCTTCTTTTTCAAATGATTCAAGCTATTTCTATGCATGTTTGGTGAGAAAAGTAAGTATATGAAACTTGACCTAAAACCTAGTTTCTTAAAACTGAGTATCTAGGAACTGACGTCCTTGGAACTGAGTTTCGATTGGGTTCTCGGAAACTTGGTCCAGAGTCTGTAGTCTTTCTAGTCCTGAAGTTAGAGTGTAGGTTGGACTGAGACCTCGTATAAATGTTCTTTCTATACTGATAAGTTTTGTTCATGAGTTGAGAATCTCGGATTCCTAGAGTCCGGAAATGAAACTGACTTTCTGTAAAGTTCAGTTTTAGCTGCTGAAGTGGGCTTTCTAAAGTTATGAGCATGTTGCTTACCCCATTTCCTAGGTATGATGGGCTTCATCTTAGGTTTGTTTGACTTAAAAGTCAAATCTTTTCTAAGCTTGGGTGTTGAGGTTAGTTTTTGTTGGGAAAATTATTCCTAAATTCCTACCTTAGGATCAATTGAAAAAGGTTTTGTTGGATCAAACCTTACTAATTGGTCGATCAAATATTGAATTCTAGCATAGTCTAGCAACTCCACTGTAATGTCCTGTATAGGTTAAATATTGAGTTGTAATATATTAGACTGCTAGAATTATCCCTAGCAGATGGTAGCTGCTAAAGATGTTAGAAGATGAAGAAGACTGCTAAATGGAGTTAGTAGTCAAATATCAAGAAGGAGATTGCTAAGGCATTAGCAATCCTATGTCAAAGGAAGAGACTGCTAGGAGTCCTCTACTCAGCAGTCAGATGCAAGAAGAGATAGCAGAATGCTAGGAGAGTTAGCATTTGCTAGATATCGGTTGATAGCGGAATGCCATTCACTAGCATGTAGCAAATTGCTAAAGAGTATTAGCAATCCGGAGTTAAAGGAACCAAGTGCTAAACATAAGCAACTGCTGATGAGTTAGCAGTCCGAGTACAAGGTTTAGCAGTTTGCTAAAAAGGCCTAGCAGATCGTTCTAGCATTCTTCGAGAAGGCTTAGCAAGGTGAGATAGCTAACAACGACTGCTACACTACCGTTCTGACAGACGTACACAGTAAGGACAAGACTTTCCCGAAGTAGGTAGGAGAGTACTGTACGACGCTGGAAAGGACGGAAAAAGTCGAACCACTCTTGGACAAAGGAGCCGTTGTGTCTAACGGGTATGGAGATGCAAGTTTGAATCTCCAGATATAAAAGACAAGTCCAGAAGTGAGAGACGACTACTGCTTCAATCACTGTCTACACTCGCAAACATCCTAAGTTAGAGATTCCTTTGACAAAGCGAACAAAGTGATAAGTAGTCAGTTGAGAGCACGAGATAAAGTGTATTCAAAGCTCTCAACAACCACGAGTGTCTTCCATTGAATATCTGACGCTGCCTTTAAGAGATTCCTTGACCTTGGTCGAGAATCCAATCATTGGGATACCTTCCATCTAAGGAAGCATCCAGCAGTCACGTCTCTGAAAAGGGATTGACTCCGACGGGCATATTGCAAAAAACAGACAAGTTCAGGAGAGAACTTTAAAACCTCCCATCCTTAGCAGCGAAGGACAAGTTTTACGAAGGTGTTGCCCTTGACTTGACCGAAGCTGCAGCTGACTGAGGAAAACGAATTAACGGAGGATAGTTTTGTAGTGGTCTGGTCGAAGGTTCACCGCCTGCTACAAGTGAAAGACAAATCCTTGTATTTCGTATACTTTCTTAGTGAAATTCTTAGCGTTTCAGCTAAGGAGTGGACGTAGATCTATTTGATTGAACCACTATAAATATTATGTTTTTACTGTTTTATTGGTTACTGTTTATGCTTGATTTAAAACCTAGAAACACAGTTGCTAGAGTATAACTTGAAGAAACCCTAACCCTACCTTGAGCTAAAACATATTTGATAAAGAATAACTTAAATGCAAGAAAACGTTAATATTCTGCTGCATTTTGTGTGTGTTGTTGTTTGTTTATCACCACGACTCTGATCTCGGGACCAACAGTTTTGAAACTGACTGTCCCCTTCTTTCCAGATTAGCCTCAGAGGAGTTCTTGTCCATACTGACTACTCCTTTACCTAACAGCTTGACTTCTAAACTGGAATTCTTCCTAAAGTGATGATTTAAGACATTCCCAGTTTTGGAAATAGAAGTATGATTGCTCAAGTTATTCTCTGTAAAGCCTAATCCTGACCTATCAGAGGAATGTCTTTGTAAACTTAGAGCTTCTGAAACTTTGCTAGTACTAGAGTAGAGTGAACATATAAGTTTTTGATCACTAGCAATTTTTAATTTATGAGATGTGCATTCTTCAGAAATAGATTTAAACGATTCAAGTAACATAGAATGCTCTTCTCAAAGTTTAGCTAAGTCTTCACTTACTGACTTTGATCCTTAGATCTCTTCAGTTAGTTTTGAAACTTTCAGTTTCAGTGAAGCATTTTCGCATGCTAAGACATTTTTAAATCATAAAACATAACAAATTCTCTACTCAAAATTTAAGAGTAACATCCTCTAAATCTGAGCAATAGGATTCAGATTTATCTTCTATGCATGCTATAGGGATAGAAACTAAGTTAGAAATGTGTACTGGAGTATTAAACTCTGTTTCAATTTCTTCCTTTTCTCCAAGCTTTGCCATCAACACCAGGAAGGCTTCTTCCACCGCCTCATCGTCTGATGTGTAGTAGCTGTCGTCATTGTCTGAAATGTCTGGCACCTCTGTTCTGGTAAGCATGGCCTTGGCAACTGCTCTGGGGGCTTTCTTTTCGAACACCCACTTCAAGCGCTCACTTTCCTCCTTGGAAACTAATGGGCACTCGTACTTGAGGTGGTCTGGAGAGTTGCATTCAAAGCAACCTCTGGGAGGTATGTCGTTGAACTTCAGTTCACTTGACTGTGAACCTTCATTCTTGGATTTGGCTATCTCAAGAAGTCTAGTCAGCTTCCTCATTTTCTCTTCAAGCTCTTCAACTGAGCTATCTTCCTCCTTTTTATGGTAGGAAGGTGTTGGTCCTGACTTTGATGTGGATGTCTGTCCGGAAGATCTGTCAGCTTGGTAAGGCTTTTGAGGTTTTCTTTTAAACTCCCTTTTTGAGAAAAAGACAACATCTCCTTTTGGATATGTGCTGACACTTCGCACTGCTTCATTTCTATTCGCCATTTGAATATCCCATTCGTGGGCTTGAAGCTGGGCAAACACATCTTTGGTCCTCATTTGGGAGAGATCCTACTCCTTCAAGCTGGTGGCTTTTTGATGATCAATCTTCCTTGGGCATCTTGGAAAGAATTTTTGCATTCATATCAGCAATTTTATATGTTCTCCCCAAATTTTTCAGCTCGCAGATAATAGCATTGAATCTTGCTTCCATTGATTTGACATTTTCACCAGGAAGCATTTGAAAAGATTCATACTTATCCACACAGTTTTGAAGCTTATTTCGCTTCATCTGAGTTGTTTCTTGACTAAGTGAGCCAAGAAATTCCCACATCTTTTTGGCATTGTTGTGCTCTAAGGCTTCAACAACCAGTGGCGCTAGTAAAGATTGTAAGATGAGCTTCATGGCCACTGCATCCAGCTAAAAATGAACTCTATTGTCATTTGTCCACTCTGCATAAGGCTTCTCCACTATCTCCTGACCTTCTGCTCCTCCGAGCTGAGTATTCACCTTAGTGGCTTTATTGGTCCGGTAGATAGAACCTCTGCCACTTCTGGATGGACATTCTTCAGCATGATCAAAGAGCGTTTCTTCCATATCTCAAAATCTTCTGATGAGTACTTTGGAAGCTTTTTAATCTAAGTCATCACTGTGTAACTAAGCTTAAACACACAAAATAGAAACCATATGCAGAGGAACAGAACCAAGTGCAGAAAAACAGAGATCTGGTCCTAAGTGACTCAACACAACCGTAGTCTGTAAGAACCTCGACGCGTGATATCACTTGTTGGTCCTAAAATCAGAGTGAAAATTGTGCAGCAGAAGGTTTTGTGTAAGCAAGGGAAGTAAAGATAAGCACAAGCACTGGTTCCTTTGAACAGAGTAAAGTTAGTTTTGTGTGTAGTCAGTTTAAGCTTAAGTCTCTGTTTCGTGTTAAGTTAGTTTCACAGAGTATATTCTTCAATACTTGGACAAGTATTTAAGGTTTTAATAGTCAGTTTGTGGAAAAAAATAGAGCAAGTATAAAGAAAGCAGTAAAGCAGCACACAGAGATTTATAGTGGTTCGGATTTCAATATTCTACATCCATTCTTCAGACCCAAGGTCTGGATAATTCACTAAGTAAATACAAGCCTCCTTACGATCTATACACAGTCCGTGGCACCTCCGTCCTCCGGTCAGCTGTGGAACTCGCCTAGGAACTCCTTATAGACCCAGTCTTTAGGTTGAAGTGGGGACGCACCCCGCAGCCTCCTTCCTGGTGGGTGGATGTTTACTAATTCTTCCTAGAATGATTGGATGTTTAGAGGTTCTTCCCAGAACACAGGTGGTTGGCATACACTCGTGAGAATCAGAATCCCAGACTAGGAAACTAACTGCTATGAATATATCTCAGAAAGATATATTCACCAAATAGAGCTTCAGCTTAAAGCTTCAACCTCGTGTTAGGAGAAGATAACACGGTGGGTAACTTGATTCGGAGACTCAAGTCTCGTGTTTAGGAACACTGAAAACTCAGAGAGAGTTTTAGTGGGAGAGATGACCTGAATATACCCTTTGTCTCTTTAGACTACCAGATTTTGAATTCAGTTCAGGTAATCTGTTAAGGTTGAGAAGGCAGGTCTTTATATAAAGAGGAGAACCTATGAAAATTTGAATTTCTATCCGTTAGATACATAAATCCAAATGTTAGACTCGTGGATTTTATTGTCCAATCGTAGCCCATGCCTTAGGTCTCCTTTCTGCTCTGCCCATTGTTAGTGTACTATACACTAACTTTATGTCAGACTCCTTTGCAGCCCGAGGAACCTAGTTTGGATAACGATGGAGATCTAGTTGACAGGATTTATCAAGATATTTCAAGAAGATTCATTGAAGATTTGATTTATCTTAAGATTTGGTAGTTATTTATTTAAGTAATTTTGGATTGTATCTTTTAGATATATTTTATTTGCTTAGTATATTAGGATTTGAGTTTGCCTATATATAGGCCTTGTTATAGAATAATTTATTCAGTTTTCAGATTTTAATAAAATTGTGAGGTTTTCTCCTTTAATTTCTGAAGGCTCAAGTACTCGAAATTTTAATCTTCAATTAGGGTTTCAATCTCGACTAATCAATCAGACTGTCATATCCATTGGTGGTGTCTTCGCATATATCCTTCGTTGTTGGATCAATTCGCTTCTTGGGTCGTACGAGAATTTATTCTAGACTACGGTACTTGAAGGTTTTCGAATCCAAAGGTGTTGGATCCTTCCATCTTCAGTTTTAGTTTGCTTCCGCGTTGTGTCTGAGTTCGTTCATCCGAGTTCATGGGCTGCGATCTAAACCTTCTCGGCGAGGATCGTATCATTTTGGTACCCAGAGCCAGGTTGTGTCTTTCTTTTCCTTATCATTTTGGTATCAATATCCAGGTCGTGTCCTTCCTCTTCCTTGCCATTCAATTTCGTGTGTCAAAAAAATTTAAAAAATTAACTCTTGTCTTGTTTCCTTTCGTGTCTTTTGTGTCGTTCATGATTCGTATATTTTCGTGCCTTTGAGTCGTGATTTTAGGGTTCTTATTAGTAAAGATTTGAATTTTTAATACCATACCATAATTATTCAAATCTTTCCATCCATATCTAGTCAAATATTTCCATAATATCAAATCATTCCATATCTTTTATTACCTTATCTATATTTTTATTTTCTTGATTACCAAGTAATTTGGTAGTTACCTTACTCAAATATTTTTTTTTCCATATTTTCTTTCTTGATTACCAAGTAATTTGGTAATTACCTTATTCAAATATTTCTTTATCCATATTTTCCTCTTGGTTACCAAGTAATTTGGTAATTACCTCACCCAAATATTCCATTTTCCATATTTTCCTTCTTATTACCCAGTAATTTGGTAATTCTTATTAAAAAAAAAAAGAGAGAATATACAAAAAAAGAGAAAAAATCGTGAAAAAAAAAAAAGAAAAGAGATAGAAAAAAAATTGTTTTGGTCATAACTTTTGCTACAGGTGTGTTCGATTTCAGCATAATTGTACTTATCAGAAACGTCTCGACGAGATCTACAGGTGCAATTGCTATGCTGTGACGTTCGATGAGCAGAATGTCTAAAATTGAATATGAGGAATTAGATGATGATGCTAGAATTCAGATGAGTTATATGATGAAGTTTTTGAAATCTGACTTTAGAAAGAAGGTGAGGTCAGAGATGGTTGGAAGATGATTATTTGGGTAGTAAAAAGATGAGATATAGACATTCAAGGTGGGAGAATCAACCAGAGAGTTCATCACCATTTGATAAGCTTATGTTAATGGTGGAGCAGGTGTTGGTGGCAACCAAGTCTGAGTCGTTGCCTGTTTCAGTTCAAGAAATCGAGGAAGACAATATATCAGTTCAGATACCATTGGAGGTTCTTGGTGAAGCAATTGTGGCAACCCAATCTGAGTCAATGCAGCCAATTCAAGAGACCAAAGAAGACGAGGTGAGCGTTGCTACACCCTTGGAGAGTCATATGGAAGACGATGAAGGATTTGAGGTTCCGCCTACACTCACTATAATTATCAGTCCAGTTATGGGAATCCAAAGCCAGTGTCATGTGCATACGGCGACAAAGTCAGAGTTGATGACGTCAGTAGAGAAGATGGTTGAGAGGACTAGAGTTCAATTCAGTATTGTGAGGACCATTGGTTTGAAAAAGAAAGTGCATGAGATCAAGCATCTGCCGACATTTGAAGATAATAATACGCCAAACAAGCCAACTAAAGGTGATGTACGATGGACAATTGTATCTGGCACCGACGAGGATTTGAGGACAAATCCTTTTGAAGAAGAGGGGAATGATGGAGATCTAGTTGGCAGGATTTATCAAGATATTTCAAGAAGATTCATTGAAGATTTGATTTATCTTAAGATTTGGTAGTTAGTTATTTAAGTAATTTTGGATTGTATCTTTTAGATATATTTTATTTCCTTAGTATATTAGGATTTGATTTCCTTATTAAGATTTGAGTTTGCCTATATATAGGCCTTGTTATGGAACAATTTATTCAGTTTTCAGATTTTAATAAAATTGTGAGGTTTTCTCCTTTAATTTTTTAAGGCTCAAGTACTCGAAATTCTAATCTTCAATTTGGGTTTCAATCTTGACTAATCAATCGGACTGTCATATCCATTGGTGGTGTCTTCGCATATATCCTTCGTTGTTGGATCAATTCACTTCTTTCGTAGGAGAATTTATTCTAGACTACGGTACTTGAAGGTTTTCGAATCCAAAGGTATTGGATCCTTCCATCTTCAGTTTTCAATTTGCTTCCGCGTCGTGTCTGAGTTCGTTCGTCTGAGTTTCTGGGTTGCGATCTAAATCTTCTCAGCGAGGATCGTATCAGATAACCTCGTACTAACTTAGGCATTTACAAATGCCCAAGTCTGACTGAGGCTTCTTATACTGACTTTTGAGAGTCAATATAGCTTAGCCCTCATACTGACTTCCCATGATCAGTATGGTAAATCCTCATACTGACTTTCTACAGTCAGTATGGGAAATGCCCTCATACTGATTTCTCTAGATCAGTATGGAAATCCCTTAAACTGACTTCTCCTTAGTCAGTTTGGGAAAGCCCTCACACTGACTTCTCCTTGTCAGTATGGATAGACCTAAAACTGAGTGCTCCAACTCAGTTTTCGGTTAAGGCTAGTCGTGATGATATTTAGTTCTCGAGCATTCTCCATTGCTTGATCTTCAGCCTAAGTTCTATTACAACTCGATCGATCCTATACAAGGATTATAGTTTAGAACTCTAGAAATTGGAAAAACTGACTGAGATGACTTACATTCTTTGACCCACCAAAACATTAAAAGTAAGCAATGATTTCTATAACAAAAATCCTAACACTATATATAACTTACGATTGAAGAGGATGCAGAAAGAAACCAAGGAATCATTAGAGGATAAAAGATTGCTATGTTCCAAATTTTATTTTACTTAATTAACGACTAATATAAAATCATGACCATTTTATGATTATGGGAAAATTACGTATTTTATTCTAAAAAATTGAATTTCAATCGATTTTATCCCTAGTTTTTTTCTTCAATCTATCTTATCCTATATTTATTTAGGGGTGTAAATGAAACTAACTCTTCGTGAGCTACTCAGATCTCAATTCGATAAAAATTTGTTCCAGCTTGTTTAGTAAAGCTCATTTTTTAAATAAACTAAACTTGAGCATTATAGTATTCGATTCATGAGTTCGTTAGCTAAAATTAGTAAGAAATATAAAATAATCACTTTTATAAAATAATATTTTCATAATTTAAAAGTAACAATAATAGTAACAACAATAATAAATATTTCTAGTAATGAGAAAAACTTAGAATTTGAGCATGAATAATATATTAACTTTGGAATAAATAATTTTTTGTTTCAAAATAATAATAAATATTTTAAATTTAAAATATTCGTTTAGGCTCCACTAAAGCTCGATAAAGTTTGTGAAAATTGAAATATTCGATAAAAGGCTCGAAATTCAACTTGATACTAAACGAGTCAAATTTGAACACAACCTACTTTTACTTATGTTAATGAATTTCATCCCGCATAAACGACGATAATTCATTGCTATTCACACATTTTTCTTCCACGTAGAAGCCACGTCAATGTTCATGTGAATTTTCATTTATTTATTTTAAATGAGGAATTATGAAAACAACATCGTTCGTTAAAATTTGAAAATTAAGCCATTAAAAAATAAATGGGGAATCGCAAGTTTGCTCAATTTTTAAATTTTAACAAAACAATGTTTCAGAAAAAATACATTAAAATTTGCATGGATGCTAAGGTGGCATCCACATAAAAGAAAAACATATTAATTAACAATGAATTAGTGTCATTTATTATGTGTGATGAAATTCATAAAAGGAATTAAAAGGTTGGATAATCATGAAAATCTATGTATCAAATTTTCCACCTCTTAATTAAACTGGGCCATCGCTTGAAGGGGAAGTCTTCATGAATTTGGCCCATTTATAATCTAGTTGATGAGCCCAAGGCAAATAATAAGAAATGATTTTATTTGACATTTTTGTTCTTACATATCCTCAATTCTCTCAAAAACACAAAAAGATTTAATTTATGTGCAAATAGGCTGTCTGAGAAGTAAGAACACCGACATCATCGCCACTTGCTAAAAAATCTGCAGAAAATAATAAATTGACTAGTGCTCCGTTACATCGAGATCCAAAATTGTAATATAAAAACATTATCATATTACATATTATAGGTCCATTGCCCCATAGTCTCGTTGAATTTGTAAAAAAAAAAGACTAGATATATAATCAATCATGTTACCAAGATGAAGATTCATCGTCGAAGTAGTGCAATATTTCCCAGCATTTCTTGCCAGCCAACTGTATTCAAGAATCATAACAGGTATATACTACAAAAAAATTGCAAATTTGCGACGGATTTGCGACCAAAAAAAAGTGGTCGTAATTTAGCGACGGATTAACAACGGAATTGCGACGGAATAAAATTTTAAATTTACCGACCGAATTGCGACCAAAATATTGGTTGCTAAATTTTGCGACCAAAAATTTGGTCGCGAATCTGTCGCTAAGTTCTTTCTTTTTTATATTTATATTTTTTTAGTGCGTATGATGTATGAGATTATTGTTTGGTTCAGTGGTAACGCGTCCATCACGCATGCGGGAGGTCCTGAGTTCGAACCTCCTGAATGCAGGGCACAAAATTTAAGTACAAAAATTGCGACGGATTTGCGACCAAAATATTTAGTCGCAAATCCGTTGCAAAAACTTGCAACCAATTTTGTGGTCGCAAAATGATGAATTTTTGGTAGTGATATGCATAATATCTCCTCGTTAATTCAGATATATTTGTTTAAATGCAATATTTGCTATTATAATAAGCTTCGTAGATGTTAATTTTCTCTTTTTATAAATTTCTGGTTTTTATAGTAAGAATGGATCAAGGCATTGCCATGGCTAGCTGGTTAAGTATATGTGTTTGTTCACTTATTTTGGTGAATATAGCTCAAGTCCAAGGCGATCGTTTGGTCGACATTACTTTCCTAGACAGTGCTATCCCAAAGGGAGCAGGTTCTTTATTATTCTCGTTTCCAATAGACGAAGCATATAAACTGTTTTTTAGGTCCTGAATTGACAATTTTTCATAATTGAAGTATTATCAATTCAGGACTGGAGATATATTTTATTTATCAATTTATGATTTGAAATACAAATTTACAATTCAAGACCTGAAAATGAGGGTGAGTGCCATTTTTTTGTGCAGTTTGTTTGGATGGGAGTCCACCTGCTTACTCCTATGCAGAGGGATTTGGAAATGGATCTAGAAGTTGGATTGTGTATTTGCAGGTAGATGTACTATATATGATCATATGAGAACTTTCTTTACCATATGAATATAAGAATCAATTTCGATTATCCAAATTGGTGATTCAACGTTCAAGACTAAATAATATTCTTTTGTATTATAGTGTAATAAAACATGCATTGAATAGTAATTTTGTAATAATTTTCTCTTTCCCCTAAAATCATCCTAAATCTTTAAATGATCATAACTCCTTCTAGTTAGATTATATATTTTTTCATGTATGATATATCAAATTAAAGGTAATTTAATTATCCTTCAAACAAAATCTCTATTGCACATGTTTTGATTTTAAAATCATCGTAAAAAATGAAAATTAGTGATTATATGCATAATTCTCGTAACAGTACATGAATTCTTATATAATGAATGAAGTTGCACAATATAATGCATGAAGTTATATTATATAATGCAGAATATGATAGATAAAATACAATATATAATGAATGTTTGCTAGATATATAATGCATGTTGAGGTCAATATAATTCATGAAGTTATATAATGAATGCAGTTGCACAATATGATGCATGAAGTTATAGTGAATAATGATAGACAAAATACAACATGTTTATTTCAACGAAATCATCATTCATCATTATATTTGCACTTGTTATGCATTATATAGTAATAATATATGATGTGATATTAGGCGGGTGGATGGTGTAATTCAAAAGCCGATTGTTTGAATAGATCGAGTGGACCGCGTGGGAGTACTTACCCCTTCATTGGTAACCAAACTAACTTCTCAGGGTTGCTAGACACAAACTGCACCTTAAATCCAGGTAATATATATATTATTAATTTCTCAATAAAATAATAATTATAATAATAATATTTACCTTCATTGTATTAATATATATAATTTTGATTAATCTATCTCTACTATGATGTTAGAATTCTACAATTGGCACAAGGTTTTCATTTACTACTGCGATGGCTCGTCATTTATGTCAGAGTTCAGACATCGAGCATGTCGATCCAGTAAGTCCTGTAATTGGTTCATTCAGCAATCTCTCTCTTTCTTTCACATATTTCTACGCATATACACCTTGTAATATGATGAAATTAATTTGATTATAATTAATGTTTCAGGAGACAAATAATGTGAGGTATCGAGGTGGCGGGATTTTTAAGGTTATGATGGAAGAACTGCTTTGTAAAGGAATGAGACATGCCCAAAATGTATGAATTTTCAATATCTATATAAAAATAATTAATTTGACTGAATTAGTTTTGATGAAGTAGTAAGTAATTGCATGCATGCAGGCGATCTTAGCGGGGAGCTCGGCGGGAGGATTGACGACGATGCTACACTGTGATAAGTTTCGAGCACTCTTTCCCAAAAGGAGTAGAGTGAAGTGCATTTCTGATTCTGGTTTTATCATTCATGGGTAATACTAATACTATACAATCTCATTCTCACCCTTAATTAATTAGTTATGTTTATCTTTTAATATTGATTTTCATTGGAGTAATTTTTTATTTTTTATTTTTTTTTTGTTAATTGAGCCTTTTAAATCTTCGTTATCTGCATCATTAAAATTAACAATATACCAATCTATGTCCAATAAGTCATAAACTCGAGCTTGATGAACCCCTAGCTCTGTCTATATATAATATATTCACTGACAATTATATTATCCATTTCTTGTTTCATTGACAGAAAGGGTCTCATTGGAGATGATTACAGAGTGGTGACGTGGTTACAACACATGTATATATTCTTCTTCTTCATCTTTTTTTATCTATTTACATATAGAGAGAATTGTCATCCTAAATCTTACGCGATGCAAAAAATTCAAACACAAGTAAATGTAATTAATTAGTAACGCTTTCTTTGTGTTTGAATTGCAGAAATTAGTTAAGTCTTTGCCCAAGTCATGCACCTCAAAAATGGACCCAAGATTGGTGAGAAAAATACTATAGTAATATTGTACACAAATCTCATTTTTCTTTTTAATTTCTTTTAACTGCTCATTTACAATGTATTACGCTACATAATTAATTTGCTCACTCTAACAATATGTCCCATGCATTAAATTTATCAGTGTCTTTTTCCGGAATATTTTGCTGGGGATATTAAGACACCGCTCTTTATACTTGAGTCAGCCTTTGACAGCTTTCAGGTATATATGTTAACATAAATATAATACTACTACTAATATATAATAATTGACAAAAATTTGTGTTAGGCACGCTTAAACGGTTTGGACGGGTTTTATCCATACTCAAATGGGTTCACCCATCTCAAATAGGGTTTATTAATCCCCAATTCAAGTATAATAGATGGGTTTGACTTGAATTAATGGATAAAACCCGCCTAAACCGTTGAGGCATGCCTAACCTGAGACCTCCCCATAATAATTAGTTTTTCTTGTTAATTTCTGGGACAAAAAAAAAATATAAATATATATATCTAAAAATGGTTACAGATTGGATACGACGTAGTACCTGCTGCCGGTGGACGGATTGAATGGAGCAATTGCACTGATCGGAACTTGGCATCATGCAATTCTACGCAATTAGGGATAATGAGAGGTATATATATAATCAAACTTTGAAAATGAAATCAAAAGAAATTAAATCATCATCGTCATCATCATCACTGACATAAATATTCCAGATTATCGAAATACCTTAATTCAGACGTTGCTGAAACTCGACCACTCTTCAAGCAGAGGAATGTTTGTACATTCTTGCTACCGCCACACCCATATCCTTGTGATAGAAGAGTGGTTGTGCTCTTTTCTTCAAGGAAACAACGTACTCGCTAACAAAGTAAGAGTATAATTAATTAACATTTCTTTGATTTTAATTGTGATTTTATACAAATTATTTGGAAATATAGCAGGCTAATTATAATAAAGTATTGTTGAAATTTGCAGACAATTGAAGAAGCCATTAGGTATTGGTTCTTGGATGAAGGTTGGTTTCGGGAGATTGATATTCAAAATGACTTACCACGGAACTGCACAAGTCCTTTTAGCGGCCAATTATTTGCCCAAAAATGTCTGTCCACTCTCTCATATCATGCATCCCCACCACTTTCTTGTAACTATTAGTCTATATCAAGGTTTTTTTTTTTTGTTTTTTTTTTTTAATTTAAAAAACATATTTCATATAGAATGTTATCAAACTTGGATATCTTCTAAGAGATTAATGTAACAAATTAATTTTTTTTAAAAGAAAATAGAATGTATTAATGTGAACTCTTACATTCACAGTACTGCGCCTGAACAAGAAGGGGCGACAATCTCCAACTCGACACGATAACCCGACACAAATGTAACACGAAAAAAACGGATTGGGTCAACCCATTTAATTTTCGTGTCAGTTTCGGGTCAACCTGTCCAACCCATTTAACTTTCGGGTTGGGTTCAGGTCAATCTCGAGTTGACCCGCGAACCCATTTGACCTACCAATAATATTAATTATTATTATTGTTGGTGGTCTGAACCGGATCCGGCCCAACAGGTATATCAGACCGAAGCCCGGTAAAGGGTCGACAACACTGTCAGCCCAATAAAGTCATAGAAGCCCAGTCCGATCGGGACCTACCACGTCAAGAGCAGTTCGATCAATATCAAAAGCATTTCGATTAGCGTCAAGAGCAGTTCGATCAAGGTCCTGAGCGGCTCGATCAGCAGAGGGGGGCTCGATATGAGAATCGCGAACTACTTTTGCAGTCGCTCAACGGTCGAAAGTAGGCAACGGGCGCACAACGTCTGCCTCGCGAGAATTTCGGAACGGCCTAACCACCACGTAGATAAATCACCCGAGATTCATGGGAACAACCCCAAACGGCTAAGAGAAGGACGTGGAAACCCTAGAGCGCAGCCGCTTCCTATAAATACTTCCTCAAAGCATCGAGAAAGGGGACGCACGAAAAGAGAGAGAAATAGTCTACTTCTACATTCATTATTCCCAATAAAAATCGATAGCTAGTACTTTTATTGTTCTTTAGATTAGTCGACCCAGTTATATTCTCATTCAAGTCATTTATTTGTATTTTCTTTCAAAGTTTGTTATGCTATTCTCTGCTTGGTGCATTCGCGGTTCTCGGGGCTCCAGTTTCTGAACAATCTTACCCTCAACAATTATTATTTATGAAATATAATTAAATAAAAATTAAATAAATAAAATATAGTCTAAAACCAAAATTTCGAAATAGTTTACACAATTTTTTAATTTTTAAAATAATTAACACAATTTATTAATTTTTAAATTAATTAACATATTTTTTTTAATTTTTAAAATAATTAAACAGATCATTGCGGGTTAGTTTCGGGTCGACGCGAAAATAAAAGGTCTGGTTCGGGTTGAGATTTTTGACCCGCGAAAATATACGGGTCGGGTTCGGGTTGGCGTGTCGCTTGTTATTATCAGGTCACAACCCGACCCGTCAACCCGAACCCAACCCATTTGCCACCCCTTGTTACAAGAGATATAACAAGCTATTTATTTATGCAATTTGCCACAGTTATTTTTTTTTTTAAATCGGCCAAACCATAAACATCTGTAATTTATGATATATATATATATATATTTTTTTTTTTTTCATTCTTGCTTTTGTCTTTATGCTTGGCAGGTTTGTTCTGATTACCATGGCTTGTATTAGTAGTATTAGTAATTAATGTAGTGAAGTAGATATATAATGGTGATGATCTGATCTATATACTGCTTTAATTGTGCAACCTATGGGGTTACAAAAAAAAAAAAAATTGCAATTACCGATCCAAATTAACACATTTTGTGACTAATTCCATTGCTATTTTTGCATTTTTGTTTTGTGTTAATTGTAGGGACTAATATCTTTTAACGTGTCACTTCAATGACATCAGGATTCAGGGTGCCAAAAAAGTCGGTGACACCTGTGATTAAATCTAATCCTTTAATTCATTTCTTTTGTCGTTTTTCCAACCACCCAAATCTTTTGATAATATATTTTATGTTATCCATATATTATTATAATTTATATTATAATCATGCATTAGTTCATTATTGATTATAGCAGTTCGTCACCATGCGATGAACCGAATCTTACTTTTACTCATAATAGTGCTTCGCCTAAAACTCCATTATTATTTTATACCAACTTTAATAATTGCTATAATGAAAATAAAGATTAATTTTAATAAAATCACTACAATTAATATTTTTGAATAAAAGTTGGGTTTTTTTTAATAAAAAAATTGCATAAAATATGATAATGAATTAATAAGCTTTAATAAGAAAATATTGGCTAAAAACTGAAATTCAATGCTAAACATCATTATGTATACCATAATAAGGAAGGGACATATCTATATTAAATTTATGAAATTAATCTAAATTATACAAATTAAAACCTAATGAACTTTAATAGAACTCCCTAAACCCTAAAACCTAATTGAACTCCCTAAACCCCAAAAGCAAGCCGAGTTTTTTTTAAGAGAACGTGCATCACGAGAGTAACGGATTGATTTCAATAATTTTTTTAATAGAAATGTATTTAGTTAAATTTAGACATTTAATTTTTTCATTTAAAATCCTAAACTTATAATTTCTTTGATACTTTCACCATTTTGCCATTGGTATGTAACAATTGATTTCTAATTAACAACTATGATTGTTATTATAATTAATAATTCACCAGGACAGATACAATTATTTATGGTAGGGCCGTAATCAAATTAATAACGTGTTGTTTATGTTTCACACATTTATTAAATTTTTGCTATTGAATATTTGTATGTTTATCAAATATGCTAAACTAAGCTTATCATATTTTGAATTTTGTTTAAATAAGTTAGGAAATTTGATCGAGTTTTCTTATTTATTGTATTTTGGTGGATCAAAAGGGTCAAGACCTAATCAGTCTAGGAAGTCTTTAGATTAGCTTCAGTTTGCTTTTTTAATGTAAAGTCCTGTAAGGTCTTTTTATAGAGTTATAACTGAAACTGATCGAAGACAGACTGAAGAATCAGTCTGAATGCTCAAATGACTCAAAGAGACTGAAAGATTAGTATGAGATTGACCAGTCTGGAACTAATCAGTCTAAGACTGACAAGTTTGGGACATTATCGATATTGGAACTCATCAGTCTGGGACTGACCAGTATGGCTCGCCAGTCTCAGAATATCAAACTTGCCAGTCTAGGGGATGAATATTTAGACTTATGACGTCAGCCAGCACGAACTTGCCAGCCTGACCTCATCAGCATGAAATCCTAGTTCCAATCCCCGCGCATAGAGACAAATAAGAATCATATGAGGAATGGTACTGACAAGTACAAACTTTAAGGATTGGAGATTACTTAAAGTCTGCAAGCCCAAGACTTTAGTCTAGATTCCTCGGACTGATCATACTGTCGTTCTGACAAAAAGGTGAACAATCACAGTCCAAGTCAGAAAAAGCGGGAGCAGGTCCGAATTTCGCAGAAAAAGCAAACCTGCCGCGCAGAGAAAAGGAACATCGGATTGGACAAAACATCTGATGTGTCTAACGGCTCCAAGATTTGAATCTCAACCCTTCGCCTTTAAACAGTCGAGGACCTCCAGGGATTCAGTCACCTAACACCAGAAGTGTGAAGAATGGACGTAGGACTTTTTGGTGTCCGAACCACTATAAATCCTTTGAGTTTATTTACTACTTTTTGTTATCAGTTTTCGTTATTTAAAACTCAAGTGTTGAAGTATCGACTGAAACTAACTTAACGACTATCTTGACTTAAGATCCAAATTAAGCTATGACAAACCAAAATAATACTAAACAATTAGTTTGAATAAGTGCATGTGTATCATTAAAATCATTTCCTCTTTGTGCAATATATTATTTATGACCTACAAGATATCCAATATTTTAATTTGAAAATTATCATTTTATTCAAATTAATTCTTTCGTTATAACAATTAAAGATAACCATAAACTTAATATAGTTATTAGGATTCAAAGTATTCAAAACATAAGTTTTGTAAACTAATTAAATAGACAAACTTGTTTTTTTTAAATAGGATGCAACACACTTACATATTTTTAGATATTTCGAACTCATAATTTTTTGGTCATACTCACCACAAATAAGATAATAATAAGCAAACAAACTTGTTCGCTAAGATCAAATGTTTGTAAACAAATGTAATTAAAATGATCTTTTATCGAATAATTAATCAGGCTGATATGCACCCCTCCTTTGTGATTGATTTGGACGACGCTTCTACATATCTCTCTCTCTCTCGTTCGCTGTTTGTACCACATACAGATCACTCAAATATTTAAGAAGAAAGTTCACGAACGGTGAGTCGGAGATGGAGTTTGAGTTCCAACTAGTGTTAATACTTCTTGGTGTATCCTCTCTATTCGTTACTCTGATCAAGATAATGCAGAAGCCCGAGCCCGAGAGTGATAACGCATCATCACTGCTTCTGGATCGCATCCCCGGCCCAAAGAAGCTGCCGCTGATCGGAAACCTGCACCTCCTGGTGAGCAAGTCTCTGCCCCACCATGTATTCCGAGACTTGGCCGCCAAACACGGACCTCTGATGCGGCTGCAACTGGGCGGGGTTCCTTTCCTCATCGTCTCCTCGGTGGAAGTCGCCACACAGGTGTTGAAAACCCACGACCGGGCCTTCGCCAATAGGCCTCCCGTTCTCGCGTTCACGAAGGTGACTTACAACAACACGGACATTGTAAATGCCCCCTACGGAGAGTACTGGAGAGAGCTGAGAAAGATCTGCACGCTGGAGCTGCTGAGCGGAAGGCGCGTCAAGAGTTTCCACCCCATTAGAGAAGATGTGATCTCCAATATGGCCCAATGCATTGCTTCAAATGAAGGATCGCCGGTGAATATCTCGGAAATAGTTAGCTTATCTTCCTTTGATATTACCACCAGGGCGTCTATCGGTAAGGAGCCGGAGGAGAAACGACGGTTGATCTCCACGGCCAATGATTTTTTGAAGCTCACTACCGGCCTCAGCATTGCGGATCTCTATCCTTCAAACAAATTACTTCCTATAATCACCGGAATGAGTTATAAGATAGGGAGGGTTTTTCGGGAAACAGACAGCATTCTTCAACGCATAATCGAGGACCATAGAGCAGTCAAGGCCGCCGATGCCATTGCCATGGAAAGATCAGAAGATCTTGTGGACGTGCTTCTAAAATATCAAGAAGTCGGAGCTGGAGTGCACCTCACTGATGACAACATTAAAGCAGTCATAATGGTTAGTCTTGTACAAAAATTGTGCTTATATGAGAATAATAATAAACTAATTTAAAGATAAAATTAACTAGATTTAAGATTAAAGTGAATAATATTGTAGAAAAATTGAAGTCTTAAAATAAAATGAGGAAAATTGAAGATAAAAAATAAAACAAAGTTGACATGATTTTGATATTAAAATAAAATATGTAGTATTCTCATATTCTCATGTTAAAGACAATTCTCATCTGATTAAGTTGTTTTATTTTTAACATAAAAACACTTCATTTTAACATCAAAATCATGCATTGGGATTTGTTTTCATTTTATCTTTGATTTTCTTCATTTTATTTTTAGATCATCATTTTATCTAAAAAATTGTTCATGTTATTTTAAATTTAGTTTATTGTTATTTCTCAAATTTGCATAGTAACAACATTTCTCATATGATCACTTCCTCCTTCCTCCGTTCAATTTCGTCTACCTTATTTAATTTCGTATTGTTATGTATGTGGAGGATATGCTTTTGGCTGGTGGGGAGACATCAGCAATAGTAGTAGATTGGGCGATGTCGGAGATGATAAAAAATCCAGCCACTTTGAAAGATGCACAAGGTGAAGTGAGGCGGGTATTTGATGACAAGGGATACGTAGATGAAGAAAAGCTCGAGGAGCTAAAATACCTGAAATTAGTGATCAAAGAGACAATGAGACTGCACCCTCCGGTGCCACTTTTAGTCCCTAGGATGAACAGTGAGAGATGTGAAATCAATGAATATGAAATCCCAGCCAAGACAAGAGTGATAGTCAATGCTTGGGCACTGGGAAGAGACCCCAAGTACTGGAATATTGACGCAGAAGCGTTCATACCAGAGAGATTTGATCAAGATAGCAGCTCCATTGATTTTAAAGGAAACAATCTTGAATACCTACCATTTGGTGCTGGAAGAAGAATGTGCCCGGGCATGTCGTTCGGGCTGGCAAGTGCAGAGTCTCTCCTCGCAACGCTCCTCTATCATTTTGATTGGAAAATGCCTGATGGCATGAAAAATGCAGAACTTGATATGTCCGAGGTGTTGGGCAGCACCTTGAAAAGGAAGCATGATTTGCTTTTGATTCCCACTCTTATGAGGCCATTATTGGGTTAGATCCTTCATGCATCCATGTTATATATTTGCTATTAGTGCACTGTGTACCTTATTTTTATGATTGTTAAGTAGTTTTTAAATATTTTTAGAGCCTAAATAAGAAATATACAATTATTAACTAAAAACCTAAATCATGTCAGTTTCGAGTTCAATAAACTGAAATTAATGAAAGAAATTGAAGAATTAAAGTATATAAAAAAATTATATTGAAACATGTTTATTATGTGACATCCGAATAGTGAAGATCTCATATATATATATATATATATAAACTTACGAATGATCAATCCTTTTTTCTACTACTAAAAAAAAGTTGAAAAAATGAAATTAATTACTATTGTTATGAAGAAGTTTTTTGTCAAGAAAAAAAATGTTGTAATTATACTTGCGTCACACTGTATACACATTTTCTTGTAATTATAAAAGATGGCATTTCAAAAACTTGAAATGTGACTAACTAATTTTTTTAATTTTTTTATAACAAAGAATAGAGTATTACCATTTCTTTTAATCATTGATTTGAACAAAATATTTGCCTATTTTGAAAACTAGACAATTAAGTGAACAAACCATTAGTTATGGGTTCTTGAATCAAGATTCTTTTCAAGAGACTGATACTCAAAATGACTTGCTAATCCCTGAATTTGGCCTGTTGTACCTAAATGCATAGTAGATGATTCAAATCCATCTGTCTGATCCCTACATTGGCTAGTTATATGCCCAAAAATTAAAGTGTGGCCAGTCTGTCCCTGCTGCGCATCTATCAAATCTTTATGGATAGTCATAGAGGGGAGGGTTGATACTCCACAACTGCAGTACAGACCCCTCATAAAATTTATTATCTTATTCTACTACGTACTGAACAGTCTGTATTATATTGATTATTGACACAGCAAATGATATGATAAAATAACTTGGGAATATTGAACTCCCGCAACCCCAAAAGAAAAATCATTTTTTAAGGGACATGTATCATGTGAGTCACGAGTATTATATTTAACGACAGAATATTATCAACAGCTCAATGTTTTATTTTAGCACTTATCTGCTTTCACAGTATGTAACACAACACATACATACTACAGATCACACTGCACTGGAGTGTTAGAGAGAGTTCCTTAATTCTTACGAATGGTGATGGAGTTTGCGTTAATACTGGTTGCATTCTCCCTATTCATTGTTTTCAAGTTAATGCAGAAGCCTTCATCACTGCTTCTTCTGGATCGCATCCCTGGCCCCAAGAAGCTGCCGCTGATCGGCAACCTGCACCTTCTCGCGATGAGCAAGTCTCTGCCCCACCATGTATTCAGAAGCTTAGCCGATAAATACGGGCCTCTAATGCGGCTGCAGCTGGGCGGTGTTCCTTTCCTCATCGTCTCCTCGGTGGAAGTCGCCAAACAGGTGTTGAAAACCCACGACCTCGCCTTTGCCAATAGGCCTCCCATTCTTGCGTTTACGAAGGTCACTTACAACAACAAGGACATTGCAACTTCACCATACGGAGAGTACTGGAGAGAGCTGAGAAAGATCTGCACGCTGGAGCTGCTGAGCGGGAGGCGCGTCAAGAGTTTCCACCCCATTAGAGATGAGGTCAACTCCAACCTGGCCCAATGCATTGCTTCAAATGAAGGATCGCCGGTCAATCTATCGGAATTACTTTTCTTATCCTCCTTGGATATTACCACTAGGGCGTCCATTGGTAAAGAATCGGAGGAGAAACAACGGATGACATCGACGGTCAATGACATTTTGAAGCTGACTTCCGGCCTCTGCATTGCAGATCTCTATCCTTCTAATAAATTACTTCCTATAATCACCGGAATGAGTTTCAAGCTACAGAGGATCTTTCGCCAAACAGACAGGATTCTTAACCGTATAATCCACGATCACAGAGCAGCCAAGGCTGCCGATGACGTGGAGCGATCTGAAGATCTCGTGGACGTGCTTCTAAAATATCAAGAAGATGGAGCTGAAGTCCACCTCACTGATGACAATATTAAAGCAGTGATCATGGTCTGTGTTCTTTCTTCCCATGCATTTCTTACATGTTTTGACTTCAAATACGGCTGAAACTTATTCCCTTCTCAAATTGCATTTCTTAGATGGGAAATTTTGTATTATACCAATTAATTGAGCGTGGGTCAGCCTAATTTCTATTGTATATACAGGATATGTTTTTGGCTGGAGGGGAGTCATCTGCAATAGTGGTAGAATGGGCAATGTCGGAGATGATCAGAAATCCAACCACTTTGAAAGATGCACAAGATGAAGTGAGGCGGGTATTCGATGGCAAGGGATACGTAGATGAAGAAAAGTTTGAGGAGCTGAAATTCCTGAAACTAGTGATCAAAGAGACAATGAGATTACACACGCCGGGGCCACTTTTAGCCCCTAGGTTGAACAGCGAGAGATGTGAAATCAATGGATATGAAATACCAGCCAAGACAAGAGTGATAGTGAATGCTTGGGCACTGGGAAGAGACCCCAAGTACTGGAATGACGCAGAAGCATTCATACCAGAAAGGTTTGAGGATAGCAGCATTGATTATAAAGGGAACAATCTTGAATACATACCGTTTGGTGCTGGAAGGAGAATATGCCCGGGCATGTGGTTCGGGCTGGCAAGCGCAGAGTTTTCGCTTGCAACGCTTCTCTATCATTTTGATTGGAAAATGCCAAATGGGATGAAAAATGAAGATCTGGATATGTCTGAGGTGATGGGCAGCAGCTTAAAAAGGAAGCATGACTTGCTTTTGGTTCCCACTCTTAAGAGGCCATTACTGCGCTAGTTTACGTTTAATCATTTCATTTTATATTAATTCTCCATTAATCTCGCATTTCATTCTAATATTAAGGAAATGTTTCATTTGCTACACATAACGGAATGTGGTTGAATACACATTTGTTGACGTTATAATATAAGCATGAGGGGTACTGTTATGTTTTGTACTTCCCTATCTTTTTATTTTGTCATATTTTTTTTTCAATTTTAACTTTATATACTTTGCTTTAATTTTATAATCATCAAGAGGGAGATTTGGTATATAACTATTTTTAGAGCTTAGTTAAGATCTAATCAATTCTTGACTTAAAGCCTAAATTCATGCACTTTAAATTAAGATAAATTGAGATTAATAAAAGAAATTGAGGAAAAAGTCAATTATAAAAGATAATATGGTGAAACATGTTAATTAAGTATAACATATAGCTTCCAAATATATGTGTTAGTGTTTCAATTTCTATACATCTAATTTAATCTTATTTGAAAAGAAGACAACCTTAAATTTCAAAATCATCAATTTTAGTTCTGCCATATTACATGGATAAAGCTTAACAATTTATCCCAATTTTGAGTATAATTGATCTTGATTATAATGTAAAATGACGAAATGAATTATTGTTGGAAAAGGCAAAATAAAGTTATTGTTACTTTATTATCTGTCACACTTTTTTTAATAATAATACATTAATTAAACGCATAAACCCATTTATGCTCAGATGTCCTCGAAAAACTCGAACTCATAACCTCTCGATCAGAGACAAAGTATTTTGCATACAAATGTTGTTGTAATTAAAGAAACTGCCATTTGACATATAACCAACCAAGGCATTGAAGCTCAAGTATATGAGCTATTGTAGCTCAGTTGCAATTTGGAAGGACTTGGTGGCTACATATGGGGAAGTGGAACGAATTGTCAGTTGTGATCTCATGAAAGATCTTGTTTGCAAGAGAATGACTGCTGGTAGTTTGGTGACATTACATGTGATGATGATGAATAACACGATGAATCGGTTCACACGTAGAGGTGGATGTATCAGCGATCGGGCCAAGATCGATATAATCCTGAACTGAATTGGTTCATTCTATGACTTTAAGAAAGATGTAGCTAAGAGAAGTGATTATACTTTTGATGAGTTTCTTACTGATCTCTTAGCAGAACAGTCTTTCATACCTTCATGGGATTCTGAGTTATCAGATTTTGTACATAGTCTGAACACATTGAAAGATGTGATCAATAACGGGTACAGAAATCTGATTGATCGAAGAAGACATGAAAGGAGGTCAAAAGAAATGAAGAGGGTTGGTGTCACTTCAAGAAAGAACGCATGTGGAAGTAAAGGACATGATACATCATTTGCATTTGTAACAGAAACATGTTTAACATCTGTTTCTACTCATTCGTGGGTAGTGGATACTGGAGATACTGATCATATTTGTTACATTTTGCAGCGGTTTACACCGAGGAAGGTGCTGAATAATGATGAGGTTACCATCTCAATGGGGAATGCAGTGCGAGTGAGTGCAGCAACCATTGGAGATTTCACCTTGTACTTTGATGATTCTAGTTTGACTTTGAGAGATGGTGGATCCTTATTTCAGTTTCTAAACTTTTCGTTGATGGATATTCAATTATTTTCTTTATTGTGGTGTTTCTATCATTGATAATAACGTTGTTATCAGTCGTGGGATGTTGAATAACTCTCTCTATGTCATTAACTGTCATCATAAGTCTTCCGCGAATGTTGCATGTAACTCATCTGATATTGATAATCCTAGAAAGAGAAAGTTTACTTCTTCTGATGAAGATCTTACATATCTCTAGCACTTAAGACTGAGTCACATCAGCTTGAAGCAAATTCAGCGACTTGTAGATGACAGTACATTGGACTTAGTCCGATCTGTACCTTATCAAGTCTGCGAACCCTGCATCGAGAAGATGTCCTCTAGGCATTTTAAGGCTAGTCAGTCTTGAGAAGAGGATGTGTTGTAATTAATCCATTCTGACTTATGTGGGCCCATGTCTGCACAGGCTTGTGGAGGGTATGAGTACTTCATCACTTTCATGGATGATTACTGAGATACAGATACGTTTACCTACTTCGCTACAAGTCTGAATGCTTTGAGAAATTCAAAAGGTTTAAGGTTGAGGTAGAAAAGAAGGTCGGGAAAACTATCAAGTCATTGTGATCTGACAGCGATGGCGAATATCTTAGCAATGACTTCCTACAATATTTGTCAGATCATGGGATTACGTCCCAGTGGATTGCACCGGGTACTCCCCAGCAAAATGGTGTAGCTGAAAGAAGAAATAAAACCCTTTTGAAAATGGTGAGATCAATGATGAGTTATGCAAGCTTAACCATTTCGTTTTGGGGATACGCATTGGAAACAACGGCTTACATCTTAAACTTTGTGCCTTCTAAATCGGTTCCTAAGGCACCCTGTGAACTCTTCCTTGGACGCAAACCCAGTTTGTGCAAGTTTAGAGTGTGGGGTTGTCCAGCACACGTGCTGACGAAGAAACCTGATAAGTTAGAAAGCAAGTCCAAGGTAATGTTGTTTATAGGGTATCCTAGGCAAATGAACGGTGGTTACTTTTACTGTCTTGAGAGTCAGAGAATCATTTTTAGCACTAACGCTAGATTCTTGGAGGACGAGTATGTGAGAAGAGAAGGAGTGATATAATTCTTCAAGAAATTGAAGATGAGAATGAAATTCCAAGGGAAGGGGAACGTGCGAACGTGAGTGCACCTGTGAGAGGTACAACACCACCGACGCGTTCTTTAGTGCAAGGTGCAGAATCACAAGTTGCTGCACCAACTCCCGACACGACACCGATGCCTCGTCACAGTGAGAGAGCAGCTGAGATAATATTCGAGATTATAGGCACATGTCTTACAAATCTTGAGAGGACTGCCAATCTCATAAGGGCTAATATAATCGGGAGGAAGATCAAGTTCCAGGTTGTTGAAGGTATAAGGAGTAAGAAATAAGCTGAAGAAAGATGGAGAAGGAAGAAGAAGAACAAAGGAGGCCGACATGGGGCATGGTACCTTTTGAGCCGACTGTCATCTATACTGAGATGCCCTTGGTCCATCGCGCTGCAGTTCCTTATCAAACTTCTTCAAGCCACTCATCATCCACCTTATTTTTTGAAATGAAGAATTATGTGCAAAACCATATGGAAGCTATAAGGCAGGAGAATCTGGAGATCAAGGCAAGACTGGATGAGAAAGACAGAAGGGATGCTCAAACTGCTAAATTCATCTCTTCCATAAAGCAAATTGTTGCTACTCTTTTTGATGTTGTCAAAAAGGGGGAAGAAGACCATAAAAAGGAGAAACAAGATCGGAAGAGGGAAGAGGCTGAGAGGTTGAAGAATAGAGGAGGGAGGTTCACTACAAGGTCTAGATGGAGTTGGCAGAAAAACTCGATGATTCTAAGTCAGCTTCATCATTAGAGCAACCTCCTCCGTGAGTTCGAGACTTAAACTGACTTTGGAGAATGTCAGTTTTTAGTTTCAGAATTCAAGAGCACGTGAAACACAAGGAATCCGAAGTGGAACCCAATGTTTTATAGAAGATTATTTTAAGTGTCAATCAAAAAGTCAGTATGAGGAACTTAAATTTGGATTCCTCGGACTGAAACCTAGTCTGACAAGAGCAGTCAGAAAGTACACTGCCAAAGTCAAAAGCAGATCAGAGCAGAGCAGACCAGAAGAATGGCTATGATTGGATGACCCAATCTTTGTCTCTAACGGAAGGATTGATGGGTCTAACGGGCAGAATTCAAATTGTCATCCAACCCAGCCTATAAATAGCTTGACACTTCGACAGAGAAAGATACCTGAATCTCGCGCAAAACTTAGCCAAAACTCTGCCAAACTTTCTAATGAAAAGCTCACTGATTCTCCGTGTTATTTGAACACGAGACTTAAGTCTTTCGACTTAAGTTATTCATTTCGTGCATCTGTCTAAGTGCACGAGGCAAAAGCTCTCAAGCTTAGCTACTTTACTTGGTGATTATCACTTTTCAAGTAATAATCACAAGAGTCAGTTTCCTAATCTGGGATTCTAATTATCACGGACATTGTCAACCAACCTTAGTTTTTGGAAGAATAATAAACATCCAACAATCCAGATTGAAGGTTGTACGGTGTGTCCTCACTTCAGTTCTGAAGAAGGAGCAAACTACAAGGAGTTTTTGGGCGAGTGACCTAGCAGACTGAAGGACGGAGGTTTCCGACGGGCTAGCATAGATTGTGAGAAGGCTTGTAATCTGTGACTTAGTGGATTCCTGATTAAGTTCGGAAGAGTGTTTGTTTCCGAACAACTATAATATATCATGCGTTCTTTACTGTTTATTTAAGTTTTTGTCTTTAAGTCTTTTGCTTGTTTTAAATCTTCAATACTTGGCTAAGTATTGAAGAGTATACTTGAATTAAACTTAAACTTATCTTGAGCCTAAAACTGAATTTTATCAAAACTGAAAACTGAGTTCCGATCAGTTTTCAGAACAAGTGCAAGATTATTTAACTTCCGCTGCATACTTTATTACTGTTATTTCGGGACCAACACTAATTTTTTGGAAAATAAAATATTAATTAAAATTAACGACTCATATCATTTAAATTATAGGTGTAGCATTATATTTAAAAGCTTCAAGACTAAGGCTTGATATATAGGTATGTTTACCTATTATAGCTTGATATACTACTATTAGCAATATGTTTTCTTGTTCGATTTTCATTCATTAATTACGTTTATTTTATTTATTTTTATTTCTTTCTTTACTAGTTACATAAGGTAATATGTGTACACATATAATTAGATTTATATTATTTAATTCTTTAGTAATTAAATTATGTAACTATAATCGAAATTTTAGTTTTAAAATATAAATTTGAAATTTTACTGAGTTCAATTTAAATTATAGAATTTTAAAGATAATAATTTGGAAATGGGCTCTCACAAAATACACCAATGTCAATAGCACTATTGCTGAATCAATCAAATATTGACTCACATAATTCAGCATGCCTATGTTCAACTCCAAGCAGGTATAAATTATTGAACGATATTTATGCAACTTGCAATTATATATTATTCTATGACAAAAATTTGCGTTAGGCATGCCTAAACAATTTAGGCGGGTTTTATCCATACCCAAATGAGTTTGCCCTCGAACGCTGTAAGTTTTAATAATGCATCCTTTTTTTTATTCTTTTCCAAAGGCATCACACAAAATTATGGAGAAAAAAGATTACGTAAAATCCAAGAGAAAAATGTTAGAAGTAGAGATAATGATGGAGTAATACTAGGAATCTGTTATGGAATAGTAAAACTGTCAAAGATTTATGCCTACAATACCCCTAATTCAAATAAATAAGGTAAATAAAATAATAAAAACCAAATCCAAGATAAAATCACAACCCTTCAAATATAAAAATCAATGGATCACATTTGCTCTTATTTCACATATAAAAAGGTGGTTCACATACGATTACAACTATCTCTTTTATATATATATATATATATATATATATATATAGGGGTGCACTATGGTGGAAACCACCTCTTAGATGTGAAATAAGACCTGATCTTATCCATTGATTAAGAAAATTGACGCTCCAGATGTATTTTTGAGCTGCAAAAATTCGCTACAATAATAGAACAAAAAAGTTGCAGAAAAGGGTTTTTTAGTAAATGTGACGCACCTTTTAACTTCCCCATATCTTACACACGATTTTATTTGCTAAAATTTCGGAACAGTTATACCGCATAATTTTATCGAATTCGCTGCAGTATTAAGAGATAAAAGTTGCATTATTAAGAGGAAGAAGTTGCATTACGTAATTTTTTTAAAATCAAAATTATATATGCACGATTTTCAGCCCCTAATTTTGTGGAATTTGAATTCTAAAATACTACATTTCAAAATTAAATTATATTTGTTTCCTAATTTAATGGGATTGGTTCTCTGAATTATAGTATTTCAAAATTAAAATCTGCAATAATTCAAAATAGAGAAAGTTTTGTAAAGAATTAATATTAAAAAACTCTTTATGTGAATTGGAATTAGCAGAGTACTGCAACTATTATATCGTTATAGTGCACATTTACAGGCGTAAAATCTGCAATAATTTGAAAAAGAAAAAAAATTTGAAAAAATAATTAATATTAAAAAAACTCTTTATGTGAATTCAGATTATCATAAATACTGCAACTATTATATCTTTATTCTGCACATTTACAGGCGTAAAATCTGCAATAATTCAACATAGAATTTTTTTTGAAAAATAACTAATCTTAACAAAACTCTTTATGTGAGTTCAAATTATCAGAGTACTGCAACTATTATATCGTTATACTGCACATTTACAGGCGTAAAATCTGCAATAATTCAAAACTAAAAAAGAAGAAATTACACAACATATAAAAAAGAAGAATATTATTAATCCGAGCAGTAGAGCAGTCGGGCTCTCGTTCCCGTTGCTGGAGGAGGGCCCATCGACGCTCCGATTGTGTCGTCGTTCAACGACATGAACCGCCCTCTTCTGGACGTCGTAGACCGGCTGCGCCACCTCAAAGTCACGCAGGAAGGCATCCAACTCCCAACCATCGTGGTGGTCAGCAACCAGTCCTCCGGCACAAATGAGATCGTCGGCCACGGGAAGGGCATCTCGAATCACCCCCTCACGCTAGTCGTGCTGAGGAATGAAATGTGCGCCGCACCGAAGCCGTACGCCAATCATGGATTTGGACTGCTAGCTCGCAGACACGGCGGACATGGTGGTGCACATGAAGAAGATACGTGTACAAAGCAACGATCAAGAGAATCTAATAAAAGAAGGCATAGAGAGAGAAGAAAATCTCTGTTGCGTAGGAATTTTTTTAGATATGGTAAATATATTAAAATCTATAATAAAGGAATTAGTTATGGAAATATAAAAACTATTAATATTAATTTACTATAATGTCCTTTATTAAGATTTCAAATAAAAATAAAAAATAAGAATTCAAAATAAAAGATAAAATCTAAACCATTAGATTTCGAAAATTAATGATTCAGATTCAGTCTTATCTCTCATCTGGGAGGTGGTTCACATATGATTACAATTCTACACACACACATATATATATATATATATATATATATATATATATATATATATATAGGGCGTCCATCCCATACTATACTAAAAATTAATTTGTACTAAATAGGAATGAATCTACACCATTCATTTCAAAAAATCAATGATTGAGATTAAAATATTTTTCCAGATTTTATATTTTTTTGCTTTATAAATCATATTTAATTCGATTAAGCATGATTTATAAAGCAATTAAGTACGAACAAAAATTATGCTTAATTTTTTAATCTTTGATGCTTTAATCTCAACCATTGATGCTATCAATCCAATGGCTGGGATTCATTCCTATTTAGCACAAACTTTAATTTTAGCACTTGATCATAACTCTATCTATCTATATATATATATAGAGGAGGGATCATGTAAAAAAAAATCCCCTGTGAGAAAAAAGAATGAATCGTGTCCATCAGATCTAAAAAAATTAATGGTTGATATTGAATCAAGCAACAACTAAAACGCAATCAAGCAACAACTAAAGCACAATCAAACAACAACCTGAATACAATCAAGCAATGTCGTAAATGCAATCAAGCATCTTTCTCACTTTCTCACGTTAAGAGTTTTCTCACTGGATCCGCTCCCTTTATATATATATAGGGAGCGGATCCAGTGAGAAAATTCTTAACGTGAGAAAGTGAGAAAGATGCTTGATTGTGTTTATGAAGTTGCTTGATTGTGTTCAGTTCGTTGCTTGATTATAATGTTTAGCAGCGAAAATCTTTTTAAACCTTTTTAAACCTAATCTATTCTTATTTAGCAGCGAAAATCTTTTTAAATCTAATCACTACCCTATATATATACATATATATATATATATAGTGATGCATTCATATGTTAACCACTTCCCAGATGTTACATGTTACCTCATTGTCGGCGCATTATCAAGACAAGCTAACTACATTATCTAGGTCATATTAGGTACATTACGAAGATAATAAATGTTTTGAAAATAAAATATGTTTTGAAAATAGAGTTTAAAATATAAATTCTTGGAGTATTCGAATAAAATAAATTTACAGTACATGATAATAAATGTTTTAACTAAATTTTGTTGGAGTATTAAAATAAAATATGTTTGACAATAATAACTCATATTTTTAGCCAAAAATTATATGGATATTTTCATTTTATATACCAAATTTATTTATTAATAGATAAATTTATTATTTTGTGTTTTTTAATTAATTAATAATAAATTTATTTTATTATTTCAGTTATTACTTTATTATTTAGATAAATTAAAAGTATAAACAAAAAAACTAAATTAATATACTAAATAATAAACAATTGAGAAATAAAGATAAAATCATAAAGCAAATATATTTTATCTCCTAATCAGGGTAAAACAGTAATTTTTTAAGATGAAGGGTTAAATTGAACCAAATTAAATAGTAAAAGGGCTTAATTGAGCCAAATAATCATACTGGGGCTAAAGTATTCATGTGACAATAGTCGGATGAGTAAATTGACCCTTATCCAAAAAAAAATGCTGAAATTCTTGCGGGACGGCCGCCCCAAACTCTGCCACTGTATAATAGGGTTTGTTTGCTACGCATAATGGAATAAGTCAATTCAAAATAATGAGTATTATATATTAGTAGTAATTACTATTAAAATCAATACTTCCTCTCACCTTTAGATTTATAATTTAATAGTAAATATTATTAAAATATTTTTTAAATTAAATTATTATTCCAGCTTGACAGGCCCGGCCCTGGAGAAGGGCAATGACTTAGGGGGCCCCAAAATCTGTAGCCCATATAGTTAAAAGTTGTATTGGTATCCAATGTTTAAACATAATATCAAAGGCCCAAAATATGTAGCACATATGTATTAATTGTTAAAAAAAATTGTATCTATATCTAATGTCCATTAATATCTAGGGCCCAATATTTTGTAATTAATATATGCATATTAATATATAAGAAATAAAGTAAGAGGCTTCTCAACAAATGCCCAATAATTGTTCTTTTAATTAATTCTTAAAATAACGATGTGACGGGCACTCACGAATAGGGGTGTGCACGGTCCGGTTTGGCCGGTTTAAGGGGCAAAATACGGACCAAACCAATAGGTACGGTTTGAAATTTTTACAAACCAAACCAGCCAAATAATTATTTCAAACCAAATCGGCCGAACCATATTAAAACGGTTTGGTTCGGCCGGTTTAAACGGTTTGAAGATTATTCAACTAATAATATTGCAAACAATGAAATTTATATATCAATTTAATTATTAAACATTAATAAAAGAATATACACAAAATAAAACTAATATAAATATATCTTGCTTGTCATTAATTATAAATAGGACACAAGTAATAAATAAATGATGTTATATTTGCAAGAAACAATTAAATATAAGTTGATTTATAGGGTTGCAATTCGAAAGAATATAAGCATTGGACATATATATCAATATAATTGATATTTTAGCTTTCTATCAAATAATATTTTATTATCATTATTATATTTAAAATTATATTATTTATACGGCCGGTCCGGCCGAAACGGCCGGTTTTATCCTTCAAACCGTCGGCCAAACCAAATCATCCGGTTTGAGATTTTTCAAACCAACCCGGCCAATCATTTTACTCAAACCAGCCAAACCGACCAAATTGATTTGGTTTGGCCGGTTCGGTCGGTTTCGGCCAAACCGTGCACACCCCTACCCACGAAGCCTTTTTATTTTTTTATTTTAATAATAATCTTATATTTCTTTTATTTTTCTTTAATTATGTTAATTGATATTCAAATTTTTCTAACAATTATTTATTTCTTGGTGTATTACCGCTCTTATTGCAAATTTGATAAATTAACATTTATAAGTGAATAAGTTTCTATTATTATCATTTTGATATTACAAATATGTTATCTAGAAAATATTTGCGTGGAAGCAAAAAAAAATTAAATAAAAAAAATTGAAAATACGTTTAACATTAAAAGGGGAGACTGATAAACTTGTGGAAATTAGTTTTTTGATATAAAGGAGAATTTAATAGAATGAATTTGATATAAAGGAGGATTTAAATGAAAATTGATATTTTAAATAAAGATTTGATAATTTGAATGAAGATGACACTTCTCTATTCTTTGTTATTAGTTTTTGTCATGTAAAGAACAATATTGAAGTTGTTTTTAAAATGAGAGGGTTGGAAAACAAAATACTTGTGTTTTTATTTATTTTAAAATTAATTGAATTATAATGAAACTTTATTTTATAGATTATATATAGGAATTTAAGGGGCCTAATTTTAATCTTGCCCCTAGGCCCCCACTTCATTAGGGTCGGCCCTGCTGCGTGATCATCACCTATGTCCTGATGTTGAATCCCAAAACAAAATAGACTATTCATTTTGGAAACAATTGTGTTTCCACCAACGCTAAGTATTGATCTCAAAATTAGAGAGTGTAATATGTAGCTGAAGTAATTTTATATTGCATTTGTTCTCCTAAACTGACTGGAACTCAGTTTAGGGTTTTTGAATGACTAAGTTTAGGTCAAATAGTTCTTAAGTAAATTTCACAAATATAAACTTCAATACTTAGACAAGTATTAAAGGTTTTAAAGTAAGTTTGTAGGAACTAAGTTTGCTGAAACTTAAAAGAAAGCAAGTAAAGACTCAGAATATTATAGTGGTTCAGATATAAAAATCCAACGTCCACTCTTCCGATCTTAATCACAAAATCCATTAAGTTTAGTACAAGCCTCCTTACGATTTATAGATAGCCCGTTGGCACTCCTTCATTCGGTTAGCTATCATCACTCGCCTAGGAACTCCTTGTAGACTCAGTCTTCAGGTTGAAGTGAGGATGCACCTCGCAGCTTTCTCCCTGGTGGTTGGATGTTTGCTGTTCTTCCCAGAACTCAGTACGGTTGGCTAGACGCCCGTGATAGTCAGAATCCTGGAGTAGGAACTGACTGCTTTGACTATGTCTTTGAAGGATATATTCACCTAGAAGTAGCTTAAGCTTTAATGCTTAGCCTCGTGCTTCGAATCACTTAGCACGGATGATTAACTTGAGTTGGAAACTCAAGTCTCGTGAGTAGAATTACGGAGTAAATAGAGTGTTTGAGCAGAAAGTTGGACAGAGCTTCAGCTTGTCTTTCAGAGAGATTTGTTATTTTGATCATTCGAACTGCCGGGGTATTTATAGGCAATTCCTCGGATATTTGAAATCTGCCCATTAGACATGATATTCCAGTCGTTAGATACAAGATTGAAGGATCCACTCATAGTCCATGCTTTGTCTGCTCTGCTCTGAAAAAAATTATACTTCATGTTTTTTCTACCTGCTCTTGTCAGACTCAGTTTCAATCCGAGGAATCAAAGTATGGACATCCTCGTACTGACTTTTACTTCGTAATTAATTGCCTTAAAGTCTGACTAAGATTGGTCCTCTTTGTGTTCCACGTGCTTAAGAAGCAAAAGCCTCCATACTGACTTTCCATAGTCAGTATGGGTAACCCTCATACTGACTTCTCATAAGTCAGTATGGTGAACTCTAAACTGAGTACCCAAACTCAGTATAGGCCTTGGCCAAACTTAGTGAAACCATGTTTCACGCACAAACACTTCTTCATACCTCGAGCAAATCCTTTGATTGGTCTTCAACATCTAAGTTCTATTACAGCATAAATAATCCTATACATGGATTATATTTGAGAACTCTATAGACTTAGTGCTAAAGTAAGTTTTGACATATCAAAACATCAAATTAAGAAAGGAACTAAAATTTAGTTCCTAACAATTCCCCCCTTTTTGATATTGTCAAAACCACTTACAAGAGACAGAAAGAAAATGAAGCATGATATACTGAGTTTAAAACGACACTACTCAGTATACGTGTCCTTAGTTTGGTCCTACTCTAATTAATCTTCCCCCTGAATTGGAAAGATATTTCTCGAATAACTATTAGAGTGAAAGGTTAAGTTTTGCTGCTCACACTTAGAAAAAGTGAGTTCAGCCAGGTTAAGAAAAACTTAAAGACTTAGTAAAGGGAGAGAGAGATAGACAATGAGTAATTGTTTCAAAACAATTTCCAAACTTTCATTAATGATAAGAGAAATACATGTACAATAAAAGCATAAAAATTGAACTGCAAAAACTTAAGTACCTAAAAACTTAAGGAGGAGGAGGCTCTGATGATGAAGGCTTTGATCCACTCAGCTTTGAGACTAGCTCCAGAAGCATGTTGTGCTGCTCTTGCCTCCTCTTCTCCTCTGCCTCTTCTCTCAGGTGCTGCTCTTCCTTTTACTTTTGTATCTTCTCTTCCCCCTTTGTGAAAATTTCAAGAAGGGTCGAGACAGTAGACTTAACAGATGTTAAAGTTTCATCAGTTTCTGCCTGTTTCTGTTCAAATCTTGCAGTGAGCATGTCGATCTGATCTTGAAAGTGAGCTTGCTTCTTATTCAACATTGTTACGGGCATAACATCACTCCCAGATATTTGGATGGAGGACTCAAGCATAGTAGAAACCGGAGTCGGGCTCTCTCTTCTTCAAGCCTGACAAGGTCTTCAGCAGCCTTGCGCCTCACTTCCTCCTCCCGAAACGCCTCTTCTTTTGCCAGTCTCCTCTGTTCAGCTTCTGCTTGTTGCCTCTGAAGCTCTGCTTCTTCTTCAATTCTCCTCTGTTCAGCTAAGCGAGCTTCTTCATCGGTAATGTGCTTAAGTTCACCTTCACGAACTCTTCTCTCTTCATCCTCCATCGTCTTGGTCTCCATCTCTCTTCTTACTCAACCCAGATAGTCTTCTTCTTGCATTCTTTGAAATTCTTTTCTGGCCTTCTCTTTTTGAGCATTCACCTTGGTAAGGATTTCATTTCTTCTTTGAATTACTTGAGCAGCATGAGCCAAGCTTTGCCTTCTTGAAGTGATGGTATGAATGATTTGAACTGTCTACTCGGTCGTATGTTGAATTGTAAGCTCAACAGACAAAGACAAGGCTTTCTCTAACTCCTTGCTCTCCTCCTCAGCAACCTCTAATTCTTTCTGAGCACTGGCAAGATCCTCCTTGATCTGCTCAAGCTCTTCTTCCATCCTCTGGAGCTGCTCAGTCAATTTTGCCACCTTATTTCTCCTGGCAGCTATGATATGGTGATATCCTTCCAGAGTGGGCTCTTAAGTGAATGGAAGTTCCAGAAGTTGATGCGCGTACCTGAGAGATAGGAATAACAGAGATGGGTGCCTCAGACACAAACTGATAGTTTGGAGGGGGTAGCCTATGAGGATATTGTCGGAAATTTAGCGCATTGAAGGTCTCAGCTTGGTAAGCTAGGATAGCGAGCACCCTCAACCTTATTTCCTCCTAAGTCATCTGCCTTGTACCTCTCTGACCACTCCATTCAACCGCCCATGCCTTCCCAGTCCTCCAGAAAGTCAGCCCCAATGTAGCCAGCATGATGTAAAGATCTTCATAAATGAGTTCATGTTTGACTATATCGTGTCTCCTCTATCTCCTGAACTCCATCCTCAGGCGATCACAGTGGATTGTATTCTCTCGCAAGATGTCAGGATAGAGCAAGTTGATCTCCTCGGTTGTCCTCTGCTCTATCCTTTGAGAAATTTCAGCGGCCTAGGGAATAAGCTTGGTATCCCCTATGTTAGTTGGATTTATTTTTGGGCACCATGACTTCAATGGCTGAGAAGTAGACTCAGTATATGGTAACCTGGTGAATGAAACTTTAAAGTCTGGGATCTGACTGGGCTCCGCAGTCAAATTTTAATATAAGTTTTGATATATCAAAATATCAAATTGAGAGAATTAAAACTTAGTTCCTAACAAAAAGCACTTCTATCTTAAATAAAAATAATTAATTTAATTTAAAAAAAGATTTTTATAATAATTTCTAATGACAAATCTAACGAAGATAGGAAGTAATGATTTTAATAATTACTATTATATAATAATCATTATTTTAATTATTAATGAAATTAATATTTTAAATTTAATCTATTATTTATATATGATTTATGATTATTGTAATTGTAGTTAAATATTGATTAAAAATTGATTTCATAATAACAGTTAATAAATAATAAATTTAATAATTGTATTAAGTTTAAATTGTGTTGGATTTCATCAATTTTTATTTTCTAAATTAAAAATATAAATTTTATTTTTTTTATTAAAAAAATAAATCTAAAAAAATAAATGCCACATCATTTGTCTAGGTCAGTCCTAACAACTAATGTGGTAGAGTGATATGACAATTAGTATATGATGTGATAAGTTGGGATCGAATTACATAATATTTCTCTATTCCATTTAAATTGGTCCACCTACTAAATCGAGCGTCCCAATCGAATTTATTTATTAAGTTTTTACACTCAATAATAAAATATTAATTTCACTTAATTCTCGTGCCAAAAAAATGGATTAATTCACCAGGGACCGAAGGAGTAGAAAATAATATAAGATAGAATTCCATAAAATTAAAAAAATGAATAAAATTCCATAAATTGTAAAAGTGTGGGATAAAAATATTCTTATTAATTTAACAAATATTTATGGGTTGATTCAAAACCAGCACACCACTGTTGAATATTAGTGTACACCTAATTAAATTTAATATCTTAGATGTTTGTTACACTTTTTATTTTTCACTTTCTATTTTATCATTAAAATTATTATTATTTATTTAATATATTTTTATAATTTTATTTTATTATGGTTGAGATTAATTTTATTAATTCATCCCATTCAATTAAAGTATATAATATTTTTCAGTAATTATTTTTCCATTTTTAACTAAATTTAATTACTAAAATTAATTAATTCATAATTATAATTTCTATTCTAATAAAATCTTGATTTTTGTTCTTTAAAATCTATATTGTATTATATTTAATTTTTATATTTGTGAAAACAATAACTAAAATTAATAAGGGACATAATGAAGTATATATCCTTGTAAAATTGAGGACATGACATTGAACCCCAAAAGCAAGTTTTTTCTAGGCACGTGTATGATGTGACTGACGAATAGATTTTACTGACTAATGTGGACAGAAACAACAGCTTATTGTTTTATTTAAACCCATATCTCTCTTTCATAGTATGTAACAGAAACAGTACAGATCACTGAAATATTAGAGAGTTTTTTCTTTTTTCTCAAGAAATGGTGATGGAGTTTGCGTTCCCACTAGCGTTAATACTCGTTGTATTCTCTCTATTCACTGTTTTCAAGTTAGTGCAGACGCCCGGATGCGATAACGCATCATCACTGCTTCTGGATCGCATCCCCGGCCCCAAGAAGCTGCCTCTGATCGGCAACCTGCACCTTCTCGCGATGAGCAAGTCTCTGCCCCACCATGTATTCAGAAGCTTGGCCGATAAATACGGACCACTGATGCGGCTGCAACTGGGCGGTCTTCCTTACCTCGTCGTCTCCTCGGTGGAAGTCGCCAAACAGGTGTTGAAAACCCACGACATGGTCTTTGCCAACAGGCCTCCCGTTCTTGCGTTTACGAAGGTCACTTACAACAATGTGGAAATAGCTTTTTCACCGTACGGGGAATACTGGAGAGAACTCAGAAAGATCTGCAGCCTCGAGCTGCTGAACGGGAGGCGCGTCAAGAGTTTCCAGCCCATAAGAGAAGAGGTCAACTACAATCTGGCCCAATGGATTGCTTCAAATGAAGGATCTCCGGTCAACCTGTCGGAAAGTGTTTACTCATCTTCCTTAGATATCACCACCAGGGCGTCCTTCGGCAGGGATTCGGAGGAGAAAGGCGGGATGACCTCCGCGATCAATGACACATTGAAGTTGGCTTCCGGCTTCTGTATTGCAGATCTCTATCCTTCTAATAGATTACTTCCTGTAATCACCGGAATGAATTTCAAGCTACGGAGGATTTTTCAGCAGACAGACAGGATTCTTCAACGTATAATCGACGAACATAGAGCAGCCAAGGCGGCCGGTGCCATTGCCATGGAAAGATCAGAAGATCTTGTGGATGTGCTTCTAAAATATCAAGAAGATGGAGCTGGAGTGCACCTCACTGATGAAAATATTAAAGCAGTGATAATGGTTCGTGCTTTTCGTATGCAATTCTAACCCTCAATCCTTAATCAAATATATAGATTCAGAAAAGAAGGGAGATCTTTTATTACACCAGCTGCTTATTGAGCTCAATCGGCTTGATCATATTTATTTATTTTTTTTCTGCAGGATATGTTTCTTGCTGGTGCGGCTACATCCGCAATAGTGGTGGAATGGACGATGTCGGAGTTGGTGAGAAATCCAACCATTCTGAAAAATGCACAAGATGAACTGAGGCGGGTATTCGATGGCAAGGGATATGTAGATGAAGAAAAGTTCGAGGAGCTAAAAATCTTGAAATTAGTGATCAAAGAGACAATGAGACTGCACCCGCCTGGGCCATTTTTACTCCCTAGGATAAACAGTGAAAGATGTGAAATCAATGGATATGAAATACCTGCCAAAACTAAACTGATAATCAATGTTTGGGCACTGGGAAGAGATCCCAAGTATTGGAAGGATGCAAAAGAGTTTAAACCAGAAAGGTTTGAGGATAGTAGCATAGATTTCAAAGGAAACGATCTTGAATTCATACCATTTGGTGCCGGAAGGAGAATATGTCCGGGCATGTCATTCGGGCTGGCAAACGTGGAGTTTTTTCTTGCCATTCTTCTCTATCATTTTGACTGGAACATGCCTAATGGGATGAAAAATGAAGAGCTGGATATGTCCGAGAACTTGGGCAGTAGCTTGAAGAGGAAGCATGATTTGCTTTTGATTCCCACCATAAAAAGGCCAGTACTGGGTTAGCTCTTCAATGATTTTCCCTTCTTCCATTCTCATGTTCATTGTAAACCTAATATTGGGTTCCCTTGCACGATGTAATAAAAATATGTTTGTTCAAGTTACATTTGCTAAGATGCGTTTGGCTTCGTAGATATTGATTAAATTGGTCAAAACAAATTAATTGGTTGGTTTGAAAGAATTGATTTGGTCAGTTCATTTGAAGATTTTTAAATTAGATTATTTAGTTTGGTCAACAATTTAAAGTGCGTGAAGCCAATCTTTTCAATTATACATTATATTTATAATATTATTTTAAATATAATAAATTTAATTAAATTTCATTAGATAGAAAGCTAAAACATCAATTATGTTGATATATATGTGTGAGGTATATATTCTCTCTCATTTTTTCTTTTATTTTTTACGGTCGTGACCTCACTTCTTTTCGACTTATAATTGATGACAAGTGAATATATTTATATTACTATTTTATTTGCATCATATATATTAGTTTCATTTTTGTACTATTATTCGAACAAATTTTCAAAATATTTAAATTGACCGAATCAAACCACTTAATTTTAATATGATTTTGTCAATTTAGTTTGAAATAGTTACTTGTCAATTGATTTGATTTGACTTATACTTTACTCCGGCCAAGTCAAATTATATACACCTCTATTTACAACCCTTGTACATTGTCATTCGATGGCAAGAATATGTAGATGAAGAAAAGTTCGATGACAAGGGTTGTCTCCACCTGCAGTTGTTCATAGGTGTTGTTTTTTAGTATTTGGGTGAATATTAGGAAAAAATTTGATTTGAGTTTAAGTTATTTTTGCATGTAAACGAAAAGGGTGTTAGTGTTTGAATTGATCCAAATATGTATACATACAAGTATTTATATTACTGTGAAGGTTTAATTCAACCAATTTTAATAGTTAAATAGATCGATCTAATTTATGTGCCACAATAGTTTATAATGTATAAAGACAAAGACGAATTATTGTTGCAAGAAAGATGTTTTTAGCTTAAAAAAATTTATTGTTACTATATTATGTGTCACGCTGCATACAAATCTTGTCGTAAATAAGAAAATGTCATTTGAAATATGACAAACTAGGTCATTTGTTGGCTAGCGCCTAGCATTTGTCTGATAAAATTATGGAGATTTAAAATGTCATTTATATAATAATTTAGATAATGATATTTTAATTAAATAAATATTGAAAAGATAAAAACATATAAAATAAAAATACACTAAGTTTAAGTTAAAATATATTAAAAAATGTCATATCAATGTCACGTGGCGCTGTGGTTCCATGGGAGTAAGTCAGCACCACATTACACTTAGTGATGGAGCACAATTCCTTAACATAACTAAACTTGGGATAAATTTTTTTAATAAAAACTTCGAAATATATATATATATATATATATATATATATATATATATATATATATATATAGTAGTGATCATATAAGAATAGTTTTTAGTATGAGAAATGAGAATAAATCTCAGCCTTTGATTTTGTGATATCAACGCTCATGATCAATTTTAGTCCGTGTGCAGTTTTCCTCGATTATCTTGTAGTTTTGATTCATTAAGGGTATTTTTGTAATTTTAGGGTTTTTAAAATTTAAAAGGTATATGCTTCCATATTTAATTAGATTTTGTATGCCTTATTTCGTGCGTTCTGATTTCTTATTCCTCCTTCGTCCGATTCAATTTATATATCTTCTCTAGATCGGAATTTTTTTTGTTTTCGGATTTGGCTTTCGTGATCGCTCTCGCCTCTCGGCTTCGAAATTGTGGTTGTTGTTGAGTTTTGTTTTTGATTTTGGAGTTCGGTCGTTTGAAGAGGACATGTCTGATCGATCATCTGAAGGTAAGTTTAATACTTTGTATTTTTTATTTTCGATAGTGTTCATGGTTCTATTATTTTTTTTATGTTAGGAGATGACTTGATCTTGTTTTTGAATTCTAGACTCTGTTTGTAATTGATTCGTGCATGAATATAGTTTAAAAAAAATTGTGTTATTCAGATGTTCATTTTTCCTTTCTTATGATGCATCTTTAGTGTTAACATTGTTCATTTTTCATCTTTCAGGTTCATTTATTCCAAATTGTGTTGATAGTCTTACAAAAAATTGTGTTATTCATATTTTCATTTTTCCTTTAGTATCGTGCATCTTTAGTGTTAACATTGTGCATCTTTATATCTTACAGGTTCATTTATTCCAAAGTGTGTTGATGAGATTAAGCCTTTTAAGGGCAGGGTTTTTAGAACTGTTGATGATGGTATTGACTTTTATAGGCAGTATGCTCGCGTTGCTGGATTTGATACTCGTATGTCAACTAGTTCTAAGGTTGATGATAGAATTATTTGGAAGTATGTTCTGTGTAGTAGGGAAGGTGATAAGTTTACTACTTCGAGACATATGGATTCGAAACAGAAAAGAAGGAAACATGACTCTATGTGGTGTGGTTGTACTGCTAGAGTAGTCTTGAAATATGAATACCTTGTTGGTTATGTTATTCATTCATTTATTGAGGAGCATAATCACCCATTGATTGAAGATCAGTTCAAGCATTTTATGAAGCTTAATCGTAATAAGATTGATATTGTTCATCAAAAGTTCATTATGGATTGTGCGAAAACTAATATTGGACCTACTAAGTCACATAAGTTGTTGATGGAGTTTCTAGGTGGTTATGATGGTGTTAGTCGTTCTACTTTAGATGTTAGGAATTATTCTCGGGATATGAATGCTTTTGTTGATGGGGCTGATGCCCAGATGCTGCTGAATGAGTTTCGTAGAAAGAAGGGTATATGTCCCTCTTTCACATTTGATTTTGAGGTTGATTCAAATCAGAGATTGCAAAGATTGTTTTGGTGTGATTCTGTTTCGAAGTAGAATTACAAATTGTTTGTGATGTTGTTGCTTTTGACACAACATACTCTACAAACAAGTAAGTTTTTGTCATGTTTCATTTTTATGTCATTATACTTCATCTTTAGCTTTATATATTGCATTATTGTATTTTTTCTGAGCATTATTTTTATTTTAGGTTTATTTCATTTTTAGCAGAAGTTTGTTCATTTTTATGTTGATATTCTGCATTTTTTACTTTCAGGTATTGCATGATATTTGCTCCTTTTACTGGGAAAGATAATCATGGTAAACCAGTGACTTTTGCTTCTGCATTGTTGAGTAAGGAAGATTCAGATTCCTTTTGCTGGTTGTTTGAAAAGTTTATTTCATGTGTTGGTGTTGCACCTAGGATGATTATTACTGATCAAGATTTAGGTATGAAGGTAGCTATTTAAAGGGTTTTAGTAGGTACTAGGCATCGGTGTGTATGTGGCATATTATGCTAAAACTTGCTGATAAGGTTTCTAAGGAACTTCACGCAATTGAAGACTTTAAGGATGATTTGAAATCTTATGTTTGGTCTGATTTAATTGGTCCTGAACAGTTTGAAGAAGGTTGATATCATATTATGGTGAATTATGGACTAGAAGAAGATAAATGGTTTGAGACCATGTTTGAATCTAGGGATTATTGGGTTCCTGCTTTTTTCCGTGATTTTTCATTCAACGGTCTTATGAGGACAACATCTATATCTGAGTGTGAGAATCATTTTTACAAGAGTTTTACAAAATTTCGTTCTAACTTGCTTCGGTTTTTGATGAATTTCAATCATGCTATTGATTCTCAAAGGAATTCTAGTTCACATTTGGATTATCTTGATAGCACAGTTGTTCGTAAACTGAAGACTGGACTTTTGATTGAGAAACAAGCTTCTTTGGTTTATAGTTCCAAAATGTTTGGTTCTTTTCAGACTGAGTTACTTGCTGTCTGCTACCGTTGTCGTATTTCTGATAAGAAATCTGTTGGGGATGGACTGGTTTATAAGATTATTGATGAAAAGAAGGATATTTTATGTGTTGTTTACAATGAGGATGATGAAACTTATGTTTGTGATTGCAATATATTTATTAGGATTGGGTTGTTGTGCAGTCACATATGTGTTATTTTTAAGAATGAAGATGTAGTGTCCATTCCTGATAAATATTTGGTTAATCGTTGGAAGATGACATCCTTCCTGAGTTTAGAGTACAAGCTAAAGACTCATGATTCTTCTAGTTGTGATGTTGATGAAACTAAAATAATGGAGAGTAAGATTATGAGAGCTATTATTAATTGTCTTGGGAGGATTGATGGGGACAAGGAGATGTTGAAAGGATTGTTCACTACAAGAAAAGTGGAAATAGACTACGCGATATAGACAACGCGAATATTCATTCGCGTTGTCTATATCCAAATAGAAGACGCGTAAACATATTTGTGTAGAGAAAAAAATGTCCGCTAATAGACAACGCAGGCAATTGCGTAGTCTATATGCATATAGACGACGCGGGTGAAACGCGTCGTCTATGTCCATATAGACGACGCCAGTGCCAGCATCGTCTCTGTTTTATCAACTTTTGCGTCGTCTCTGTTTAATCAATTTTAACGAATGCCCTAGCTCATCGTTTCAATCGTCTGCTTTCCTCTCTTAACCCTACCGCCAAACGATCGAGCCCATTGATTCATCGACTCACATCGCCTGCCGCGAGTCCTGCTGGATCTCTCTTCCTCTCTTGGCTTCGTCGACACCTCTTCCTCTATCTTCCCTTGCGCGCTGCCGCCGAGCCCGTAAGATTCGAGGCTCTGCACGGCGAGCCCGTCAGATTCCTGCGTTGTGATCGTCGGATTCCTCATCGGCGTCGCCTGCATTGGCTTTGAGTCCGTATGAGTCGCCTGCCTTCTCTGCACGTGCTGCGAGTCCGGCCGGAACTCTCATCGCCTGCCGCTGCTGGTTCCATCTCCGGCCGCAGCTCCTTCAAGTCCTCCCCCAGTTGACAATAAAGTTGCAGATCTCAAATGCATTGCGTTAAGTATTTCGATTTCTGATTTCAATACTTAAATTTCTGATTTCAAATGCATTTTAAGAATTATTAAGGATTTGTAGAATTCTGGTCACATTGTTGACATTTTATTGGCGATTTTCTAGCTTTAGAGTTGTATTTGTTCATGTTTAGTGTGAATTTGTTCATAACAGTGTTGCTTTGGTTGACAGTAGATAGTTTATTTTGTTGCGCATTATGCTGAGACTTATTTGAATGGAGTGCTTTCTTATCAAGGAGTTTATTCATTATAATAGCTGTGGGAAAAAAAAAAAAAAAAAAGAAGAAGAAGAGAGTTTGTAGGAGTTTTTAGTATTTACACTGTAAGAATGCTTATGAATTGCGTACATGAGGAATTGATTTCTGTTTATTTGCCCTTTTTTGGGTGTTGCTTTTGAAAACTCTGTTTTTCATTTCATTAGATGTAGATGTTAGTTTATCTGACCGTGTATGACTTTGTGCTTGTTGTTGCATAATGCCAAATTCATTCCTCAAGTATCAGAGCTTGCATAATTTTATGTCCATGGCTTTTTAACTTTGACTACTTATTTATGATTTCACTTTGGCCTAGATTATTTAACCTTATTCATCTTAGTATTGTAGAAAACATGTTTGATATTTTCGAATGAAGATTCTAGAGTGCCTGTGGCATTTCATCCTGCTTTAGTTTGCATCGTGTTTGCACAACTCTATCGAGCTATTGACAATGTCCTTAACCCTTTTTCCAGTGGTACTCTACAATGCCAACTGTAATGATTTCTGATGATAAGCTGCCATTGTCTGGAGCTCCAACCCCTGCCACGAAGAAGAAGAAGAAGAATGAAGCAGACAAGTTTCCTATGGACGAACTCAAAAATTGCTTTTAGAAAACTCTCACCAAGGTTTGCTTCGAACTATATCTTTCCAACTTTTTTGTTTAGGAGTTTATGCTTTTGAAGACATACCTATATTCTGTCTACTATTGATAAGGAGTTTCATTTGTTTGGAAATATTCTAAAGGCCTGTTATCCCCTAATTTAATGTGTGCCTGCCCAGCTTATTGAAGCTTTTGATGGCCTAGTAGATTTTTGCATTACATTACCTTTTGTCATTTAGGAATGAAAATCTGGTCACATCCGTTGCCTGATTGTTGTGGTTCACACTTCTACGTTGTTATTACAGGAGCTGGAATATTTATTAGAAGTTAGTGATACAACATTGTTTTTATTGTGTTAGATAAGTGCTTGATTGATTCAAATTTGAGGCATCCTAGTGAATCTTGATCAGTAATGTTTATTACTAGCGATTTGGGGTACTGAATGTTCTTTTTTTTTTTTTTCATTTTCTGAGTTCAACAGTTTTGAAGTTAACGCAGATGCCTATATTAATGGTCGCTGTAGAAAATCATTAGTTTTTATTAAATGGGGAAAATAACTATAAATAAATTGTTTTTTTAATTTGGTTTTGATCAGCTTGCATCTTATAGATATTTCTCTTTCAATTTTGGTGAATGAAAACCTATAACTTTTGTATCTGCTGTCATAAGTATTACATTAATTTGCCTATACAATAAACTTGCCCTTGGGTAGTGTTAGTTTTTTCTTGAGAAAATGCATAGGATCAAGAAGTGGGATAGCTGGAGAGGATATGCAAAAGGCATTCAAAACTTATTGCTTAATATTGGAGAATCCTGTAGCTATTTTCCTGTGTTTTCTATTTTCTTATTTGCTGAATCATTTTTCAATAAAGATGTATTGATTTGCTGTACTAACTTGCCTAGGGAGGAAATGTGCCACAACCGTTCATCTCATTTCAAGCCACTGGATTTCCTTCAGAGATTTTAAGGGAGGTATGTGCACAATTTATATCTGAATAATACATGACTGATGCTCTCATGAATCTTAACTGCGAACCACATAAATTCTCCTATGTTCAAGTAAATCCTGTGTGTTGTCAGAACTCATCTACATATTTCCACTTAAACTTTCTGTTTCAGGTGCGATATTTGCTCCGGGAGGAGCCAAATGTCGTACATTACGCCCGCCCTTCTTTTGGGTTTTCTTGTAATTGTAATGGTTATTGATTTCATGGTTATTGTTATGGTTATTGATTTCATGGTTATTATTATGGTTATGTGACTGTGAATTAGTAATGGTTATTGATTTCATATTTGCGGTTTGTGGTTGTCGTGTTCTTATTGGTTTAGGATTCCAATTTCAATGTGTTGTGCTATTAGTAATGACTTCTTGATTTCATGCAGTCCCATTTCAGAATGTCTGACGAGCAAGCTTTGGATCACGGATTAGTTTGAGGCATATGTGAAGAAGATTTATGATGTACTTAGATTACTTTGTATACTAGTTGTAGTTAGTTTTAACACTACATTATTTCAAAACATGTGTAATTTTTAGATTTAATTTAATTGTGAAAATTATTAAATTGTCATTTTCTATTGTTTTTAATTGTTTTTTACATTATAAAAATTATTTTATCATTTTTACAGGATTTTTGAAATTAAACAAAAAAAAAACAAAAAAAAGCAATAGACGACGCGGACATCAGCGTTGTCTATAGGTTAATAGACAACGCGGACATCTGCGTTGTCTATATGTCAATAGACGACGCGGACATCCGCGTTGTCTATTAACATATAGACGATGCGGATCTCCGCGTTGTCTATATGTCAATAGACGACGCGGATTTCCGCGTTGTCTATTAGCGTCCATCAATAGACTACACTTAAATAGACAACGCGAAAATTTTAAATAGACTACGCGATTTTTGCGTTGTCTATTAGCTTTTTTGTAGTAGTGGTTGTGTGGAATTGAAAAGTTTGATGATAGCATCATTAGTTGTGATGATTCAAAACTGAAGAAGAAGATGTTTGAAGGCTTTTATGGTGCAGCGGTTCCTGAAGAAATTGAAGTTTTGCCTCCAATTCATGTGAAAACCAAGGGGAGTGGGAGTCGTATTGTTTCGAGGAAGAAGAAAGCTCAGAGAATGTTGGAGAAGCCAATGAGAATGTGTGCTAAATGTAAGAAGTTGACCTATCATGATAAAGTGAATAAGAATGTAAACAAAGATGCATGATATCATTGTTATAGATGCACTTAGGATGTTCAAAAATGAAATGAGTTTTTTTATTTCTCTTTTAGAATATTTTTATTATTATAATGCATCTTATTTCTTGTAAAGATGCACGTAGGATTGACAATAATGAATAGTTTAGTATATTGGTTTTTTTATGTAGGATATTATATTCTTTATAGATGCATTTTTTTTCATTTTTTGGATTCGATATTGTTATTTTTTAAGTGCTATCATTATTATGTTATTATGTTCTTTCTTAGATACATTTAGAATAATCAATATTAAATTATTTTTACAATTAGAAAAAACTTAGGCAACTACATATTATAGGAATTGATAATCAATTTCCTAATATTAAAATGCAAATTTTAGCAGAAACATTGCAGCATTTTCATTGCATAATAACCATATCTATATTAAAATATAGTACTTCAAATCCTACCAACCATACAACCCTAAGTAGTATCTACTGTTCAAGCAAACATCAGTAGGGATGTCAATAAAGTCCGAAACCGATGGGTCGGCCCGAAACCGGCGGGCTAAAATGCGGGTTAGGGTAAAAAAAATTCAACCCGAAATTATTTTTAACTGAACGGGTTGAACCCAACGGGTTGGCGGCCCGAACGGGCTGAGCCCGGTGGGTTGCGGGTCGGCCCGTAGGTCCGGCAATATTTAATAATTTATTATTTATTATTTCTAATATTATTTATATCCTACTATACCCATTAATTATATACATAATTTCCTAGACCTAATTTTCCGTCACACAAAATCTCATCAATCTCTCCCAATGACGTAGTCCTTTACCCTCAAATCGAAAAATCTCTCATTTCTTCCTCTTTCACTGTCTTCCACTCGTCACTGTCCTAATTAGCGTACCTACTCATTTCTTCCTTTCAAGAACCTTTAGCCACTCGTTGTTATGTTCACCCAAGTGAAAGCTATATTTAATTTTTTAATCATTATTTTATCATTTTATACGTTGAGAAATGTACTTCTATTACTTAAATTAGTTGGTATATAAGGATTGATGTTTTTTTTTTCTTTTCAAACTATGATTATCCACTTATCACTATTTTTTTTGCGAAGATATTGATATTTGATGTCTTTTATTTATGTTGGTTCATCATTTTCTTTTTTTATTTTGTTTTAGGGGTAGTTAAAATATTTTAAGAAAATCTTTACAAAAATAAACTCGTAAATATTGCCAACCCGACGGGTCAGCCCGAAAACCGGTGGGTTAGGGTTAGGTTCAAAAATTTTTAGCCCGATAAAAATTCAGCCCGATTCAACCCGGACCGAATAGCCCGCAGCCCGATAGGGTTAGCCCGAAACCCGACGGGTTAGCCCGATTGATATCCCTAAACATCAGTGACAATATCCAAAAGAAGAAGATTTTTGAAATCAGATTACATCTTCAACAGGCTTTCCAATTCAGTTTTGTTTTTAGCAGAAAGTTTCTTGTAGTTCTCCTTGACCAATTTCTTCATTTTCTCTTTGTGGACGTTGATATCAGACTTCAGCAGTGTTGCAGAATATTTGGCTCGGAAATACTGCATCATCTTCTTATCATCTTTCTGGAAATCAGGATTCCACTCCTTCAATTTGTTTCTCATGTAGGTTTCCATGTCCCTCATGGTGTTGATGCCGCAGTCCACTTTGTTTGTCTCATTTCTCCAGTGTATCTTCAGCCTTTCTATGGAGGCATCTTTTATTCCACTATACTTGCGATTGAGTTTTTTTCCCAGGAGGAAATTGGCAAAATACTCAACCTATTATCATGCATTTAAAAGTTTTAAGAAAGTCATTATATTTTAATGAAGTATGCATTGAGATTTACAAGTGTACAAATTAACAGTATAATGTTTCATTTTATTGTTTATATTGTGCATTATTCATGTAGTATTATGCATTATTGTTTATGATTTATTCATTCGAATTTAAATAAGCATGGATCATGTTGTGTTTCATTATACTTATCATATCCTTCATTTTTAGTTCAATATTATGCATATTTATCTAAACTATTATGCATTAAAGTTATCAATCAATATTACTTACCAGGACTGTAGGAGCATCTCCATATTTGATTGTCAAGTCTTCTTCATCGGCAGCAGTTGAATTGTCTTTGAGGTCAACATCCATCTTTGAGGTCAACATCCATCATTAATTTTCCAAAAAATTAATTTTATTTTTATTTGCTTTAATTTTTCCCATTTAATGAAGTATAGAGGAGATAAAATGAAGAGAACTGTTTCTAAAAATTTGATTTTTTTCCATTAATGTACATATAGGAGATAAAATGAAGAGAACTGAAATCCTTTTTTCTGAAATTGATTTTATTTTTATTTAATTTAAGCTTTTCCATTTAATGAAGTATATAGGAGATAAATTGAACACAACTAAAGGTTGTTCACTATTCATAATGACTATGTTTTCCTTTAATGATGTTCGCGGAGGATAAAATGAAGACGGAAATTATTAAAGCATGACCGCAGATTTTCTGAAATCAAAGGCTGAGATTTATTCTCATTTCTCACATTAAACCCTCTTCTCACCAGATCAGCCCTCTATATATATATATATATATATATTATTAAAATTTATTTAAATTTTTTAATAAAAATAAAACAATTAATTTAACATAGATTATAAGAATATATACCTATTGGGAAATAACATTACATTAACATAGTTTAGTAACCTTTTAAGAAATTAACCCATTTCAAATTATGTAAATGAAAAATTAAGTTTCTTTCTACGTTAATCTAACTACAAAACACTATTGAAATAATAAATTTATCAGTTAAAAATAGAAATAATATAAATTATAAGCAAGTTAAATTAATGATTGGTTTCCTAAGCAAAAATTTATCCTATTTGATTATAGAGAGCAAAATTTAAATAGCCACTTTGGATAAGTCAACATGTTATATAGCCACAAGTTTAAAAATGTAAGTTATTTAGCCACTTTCCAATGATTGGAGAGAGAATTTAATATTTGAAATTGAAACTCATTAATTAATTTTTGTCTTTACTACCCACCTACCCCACATTACCCCACCAACTCTCTCTCTCTCTTCCCTTTGTCCCACTCCCACCACCGACGACCACCACCGACGGCAACTGTAAAATATCGAAAACTCAATAAAATTACCGCTGTGAGTAAAAGAAAATTATTCCAAACGTAAATATGTTCGGAGAAGAAGAAAATTTGAACCAAGTATGCTCACATTCACATTTATTTTCGTTGAATATATGCCTATTTTTTTTATTTTTTTTGGTCGATTAGTATACTTTTTAGATTCGAATACATGTTTAATTACGTATATAGTTGATTAGTATCATATTTCGTCGATTTCTATGCTTAAATCTGAGTAAAAACTATTTAGGAATATTTTTGCTGCGAGAACTGTGTAAAAATCGTAACAGAGCCCCGTCCTAGGATAGAGACGACGAGATCTCAAAATTGATATCGAGATCTCGATATGCCATTTCGAGATCTCGGAATCAATTCGAGATCTCGAAATGGCATAGCTCATCTCGAAATCCATTTAATTCAAACTTTATCTTAAATTAAGATATTATATTATATAAACATATATTACTTGACATGTATTTCACAATTTAAACTTCATTTAACATAATACATTCTACATATGAATCGATTCATACATAGGATGTTTCTAACTGAAATGTTCATATCTTATTGTTGTTTGAATAGGATGAAGTATAAGTAGTATAATACAAAGTAAACATCTTGGTAATGAATGAACTATTGCAAGTTTCTTTGTTATCGAATAAAAAATGCTTAAATGAATATTATATGAGTTGATTATCCCCGAATTTAGTGAATTAAACATCCAATTAGCCAATAATCACCCGAACCGAGATCTCGAGATGGATTTCGAGACATGTCGAGACAATAATTGAAATTGTCTCGACTCAAACCCTAGAAATCACGAAATGGGCATTTCGAGTTCTCAACATCTTGATATTGAGATCTCGATTTGATTTTGAGATATGACATATGCGATAAATGATATATAAATATTAAATTAAATTTAGAGCATGAACCAATAGACAATTCGAGATCAAAATCAATTTGAGATCTCGATTTTATCACGGGATCTCATTTTTTAATGTAACTCCGAGATCTCGATTTTAATATCAAGATCTCGAATTGTCTGTTGGTTCATGCTCTAGATTAATTTAATATTTATATATCATTTATCGCAGATGTCATATCTCGAAATCAAATCGAGATCTCGATATCAAGATGTTGAGATCTCGAAATACCCATTTTGTGATTTCTAGGATTTGAGTCGAGACAATTTCAATTGTTGTCTCGAAATCCATCTCGAGATCTCGATTTGGGTGATTATTGGCTAATTGTATGTTTAATTCACTAAATTTCGGGGATAATCAACTTTATAACATTCATTTAAGCATTTTTTATTCGACAACAAAGAAACTTGCAATAGTTCATTCATTATCAAGATGTTTACTTTGTATTATACTACTTCTACTTCATCCTTTTCAAACATCAATAAGATATAAACATTTCAATTAGAAACATCCTATGTATGAATCGATTCAAATGTATAATGTATTATGTTAAAAGAAGTTTTAATTGTTAAATACATGTCTATTAATATATGTTATAATGTCTTAATTTAAGATATGAACATTTCAAATATAAACATCGTATGTATGAATCGATTCATA